>CM044018.1:44263639-44348639 GCA_024085815.1 Flaveria linearis | reverse complement strand
ATAAGTGAAAATGAAATAATATTAAGAAAATGTTTAATTTGTGTTTTAACTATTAATACAAGGGTTTTAGTGAAAAAAATCCATTATGGGGTTTAGGGTGGTGTTCAATTGGTAAAATTTGAGTTTAACAAATAAAAGCTATTTTAACACTCTTGAAAATTTGGACCTAAATTATCTGTTGGACAGCGAGGGTTTTGGGGGGCGGCATCCCTAAAAGCAAGGTCCAACGGGCGGCAACCCCTGGTGGAGTTCAAGAAACAAAGCCCTTGGTTGGCAAAAACAAGGCCGATACGAAGAAAGTTTGAGAAAAACAGGGATGACCCGCATCGGTAAAGGATGTAGGTCGCATCGACTAGGCTAAGGAATAAATGCGGATATAACACGTGTCTGATGACTAACGCATGAGAATTGACATAAGGTATAAGTTTTTAATGCAATAGTCATTAAATTGGCCTTATTTGATAAACTTATTCTATTTAATACATAATTAATATACGGGCCTATGTGAAAATATCCACCTAAGGATCACAGAGTGGTGTTCCAGGATGAAGTAAATTTTATTTTAGCAAAAAATATGGTACGCTAAGTATGTGTTAAGTTATTTTTTCTTAAATAACGTTCATATTGAGAAGTGTTTTTAACAAAATAAAAAAAACTGTGTAGCATGCAAGCTAGGTCTTTGTCGAGAAGTGTATAAAAATTTTGTTAACAATGTACAAAGGCTTAACTTTATTGAGAACAAAATGAGACTTGGATAAAACACTTTTTAGTAATAGCTTGACATTTCAAAATACGACTTCTATCTCTTTGTAAAACTTTAAAGTGATTATTAAAAATAAATTTCATGTTGAATGGTAATTTAAAAAAAATGTTGTTTAAAAACAAATGACTTGAATCATGCTTGGAATAAACTCACTTGAAATTAGATTGGTTGTAAACCACTAAAAAATAAACCAGCTTTGGACTTCGTGTCGTTTCAGATTTTCCTAAAACTAAATTATTTTTATCTAATCTAAACTTTTATATTTAAAATATTTTACTTAATTTAAAAACACTAAAAGTACTTTAGATAAAAATAAATTAAAAAGTGAAACATGGTATTTTAAACTTATATATTTAAATTTTTTTAATTAATTTAAATAAATCTAGAATAACATCTAATAATAAACAGATTGATAAATAATTATAATTATATTTATGATTATAACAAAATTATATGTATTAAATTTGATTTTATAACTTTAGTGTGAAATTCATTTTAAAACAAACATGGTGGTTAAATTTGTGTTTTACCTATTAATATAAAGGCATAAGTAAAAAAGAAACAACATCAAAATGGTTTAATTTGTAATTTAACTATTGGTATAAAGGTCTGGGTGAAAAAAGTCTCTCGCCGGATCGGGGGAGGTGTTCCAGGATGGTAAAGATTTTAGTTTAACAAATAAAAGCTATTGTAACACTCATGAAAATCCAGATCTAAAATATATGTTCGACATCGGGGGTTCGGGATGGTAGCCTCTAAAAGCGAGGTCCAACGGGCGGCAGCGCCTTATGTGGTCCAAGAAGCAAAGCCCCTGGCTGGGAAAAACAAGGCCAATGTATAGAAAGTTTGAGAAAAACGGGCCGACCCACATCGGTAAAGGACGCGAATCGCATCGACTGAACGATGACTAACGGATGAGAATTGACACGTGTGCTTCGATGCGAGCCAGCTCGGTTTGGCTTGCTTATAAACAGCTGAGTCAGAGCTCGGGTTATGAGTTTGTTAAGGTAAATGAGCCAAGCCAGCTTGGCTCGGATGCCCGAGCCCACCCTGGCTTATTTAGTTTGACTTGTTTGAAGTCCCAGAACTAAGACAACCTCAACAACCCCAACAGTAGCAAATGTAACAATAGTAATCGTTCATTGTAATTTTGTTACCTCAGATGGGGTTTCTTTTGAAAATTTTCCTACTTGTATAATCATATAACCATTGCCAATTATAGCAACGGACTAAAGCATTGTGATGATGAGTCCTTGTAAATAGATGATCGTTGATCTAGTTCAATGCCCTATTTCATTACAATTCTGTACAGTATTGACTATAGGATTCTCATACTTGTTGATGATTTCTCTCTCTCTCTTAACAATTGAAATTCATATGTTACAAAAAGTATATTTCAATCTAAAAGTGTCAAACACGATTAAAAGCATATCCAAGCACTGACGGTACAAAACGTACACCAATATGTACGCCACAAAATCAACTCATATCAAGCATGTAGAATATTAAATAAAAATTTGTTAGATCGATTATCTCATTTGTGTTATCTCCCTACTCTAAAAAAAATATTTAGGAGGGGCACATATAAACGTCATATTTTTATTAATCATTTTTTAACTGCTTCTATCTTCTATTTAATAATCACATTAATTACTAATAATATTATTTATTTTTTTAGATTAAAATAGTTTTGTAATAAATTAAGAAATAGATCTTTTAACTAATGTTATTTCTAACCAAATAATTTTTCATAAAATTAGAAAATTTTTTAGAACATCAAACTTTTTTAAAAATATAAAATATTTTGTAATTGGTGTTTTAAAAATATTAAATTTCAATCTATCTTATTTTAGAATAGTGATATAAAATTAATAAAATATTTTATAATAAGAAAGTTTTTAAGTATGATATCTTTTAAAACATTTTGTGTTGAAATATATTTTTTATTTTATTTTTATAAGAAAGATTTCAATCTATCTTATTTTAGAATAGTGATTTATAATTAATAAAATTTTATTTTATTTAATATTTTTTATTCAATACGTGTAATATACGGGTTCACTAAAGCTAGTTATTTATATTTATATATTAAACTAGTAATATGTTTTGCTCCTAAATAACATCAAATGAACTTAACTATGTAGAGCATTTAAAGTCACACCGGTTATATGCGGACAATCGCTAATGTCATAGCCTCCCGTGCGTATTTTAATCGAGTAAAACGAGAATTAGTGGTCAAAAGTTTGGTAGAGTTTCTACTTTAATATTATCTTTGATGATAACTTAATCAAGACGAAAATTAGTGGTGAAAAGTTTGGTAGACTTTCAATTGTACTTTAATTTATTTATTATAATTAACCAAAAAACTCAAGTAGTGACTTATTACAAAGTGGTTTGCATGGATACCAATAAAACTAAAAGCATGCATTTTATCTCCGAATAAGCATGCATATAAATGGCCAACATATATATGAGGTCCAAGTATTGATCATTTTTCTAATAAAATTGGTTGGCTTTTTTTTTTCTCCCTTTGTGCTTCTATCATGGTTCCTTATGCGTATAATAATATAAATAACTATTTTCCATGATTATTTATTTAACCATAATAATTCAAAAACTTACGAACATAATATAGTTTTATAGAAAATGATAAAATGTGATAAAAACTATACTTTTGAATTGTTTTATATGCCTGCATCAAGTGTAACACGGTAATAAATACACCGAAAGGGTTTTGTTGTAGCCATTTGAGTAAATTGAATACGTCTTTTAATAATAAAATAAAGAGTAAAATGTGATTTTTGTCCCTAACTGACGTTTTATTAAATTTATCATTTCAATCCAAAAACTTTTTTTTATTGTCATTTCAGTCACTGTAATTTACCAAATGTTATTATTTTCATCCAATTCACTAACTTCGCTAAGATTCCCGTTAAATATGAAGGCATTTTAATTTTTTTCAAAACTCTAATTATCCAATTAAAAAATTAATGAATTAATGTTCAATTAAAATTAAAAAAATATGAAGCGATTCGTGAGACCGGGTGGTTCAATTTACAAGATTTGATTAACCCTAATTCATGTTCAATTAAAGTTAAAAAAATATGAAGCGACTCGTGAGACCGGGTGCTTCAATTTACAAGATTTGATTAACCCTAATTCATGTTGTTCAATTGATATGTACTGTGAGATTTCAATTGATCTTCACGTTTTGTTTGAACGTGCACCGTTGTTTGATTAAGATCTACTTTGTCACTTTTTTTTATTGAGGTATGTTGTCATCATGTTCAAACAAACGTGACAATAGCAGAGTTCAATCGAACAAATCGTACGTGACAACAACAGACCTCAATCCCACAGTAGACATCATTCGAATAAAGTTACACGTTAGAACAAAATATAAAAATTAATTGAAATTTCACGGCAGATCTCAATCGAACAATATGAGTTAGAGTTAACCGAAGCTTTTAAATTAAAGCACTCTATCTCACTAGTCGTTTCATATTTTTTTAGTTTAAATTTAATACTGCTTTGTTTAATTGGATAATTAGAATGTTAAAAAAGACTAAAATACTATCATATTTAACGGAGATTTTAACAGAGTTAGTGGAGTAGATGAAAATGATAACATTTGGTAAATTATAATGACTAAATGGCAAAAAAGTTTTTGTATTAAAATGGCAAGTTAACTAGCATGCCATGGACTAAAATGTCATCTAACTCTAAAATAAAACTAGCATTATAGTGTTGCAGTGAGGGCGCAAACTGCGAAAAACTAACGTTAAAACAGTGTCATAGAACTACATGTTGAAGGTAAGAAAATGAAATATGTACATCGTTGAAAACACTCAAAACTATATATAAAATAAATTAAACCATCAAAAACTTGTGCATTGCAAAAGACCTTTGACAATATTTAAAAGTATATATGCTGTTTAGAAATTTAACATCAAAACGTCAACAAATTAGGCACGTCATGACAAGAAAAAAACAAGACGGTTAAAAATATTAACGTTAATAATATGCCGTATAAGTTTGAATTTTATAAAAGTCACTCTCTACGAGTTGGAGGAATATAATCAAAAGAAATTTTAAAAAATCAAAAGAAATTTAAAAAATCAAAACCTTGAAATTTCTATAAAGACTTGTATATTTATGCATTTATGACTTGTACAACATGACAAATAAATTCTGTTTGGACTAAAATTTATACCGAGACGTAAATAAAAATAAGCACGTCGCAGTGATATATTCGAAATCCTATAAAACATTACCATTTTTTAAAATCTATAAAAAAACATTAAAAGTAAATAAGTAAATGATATAAAGTATATGTAGTCAACCTTGAAGGGGTGAAGACATAACTTTCTAGAGGCTTAACTAAATTTTTTAAAAGTCTGCACTTGTAGTTTGTGCGATATAGGTTCAAGTTTGTAATATATTGTACAACTACAAAGCAAAAACATACAACACTATATTGAGAGTTGATAATTAGATTCATAAATATTTGGTAATAACTATTCACAAACGCTATTTATAATTAAAAAAATCAAATTTTGTCTAGCGGGTAAAAATTTATATAAATAGCCAAAGAATAAAAATTAGACATGCATATGTTTAGACTTGCTTGTGGAACAAAGCTAAAATAAACAAAATATTCGAGTTTTTATTTTGAATGATGATAATGTTTAAATAAATAATATGATTTTTTTTCAAAAATATAATGATTGATTATTGTCTAGACAAGCTTTTTAAATCACTCGCTCCTTTTCATAGTGCACAAACAATAACACATGCATGACATCTAGATACCAAGCAACTCTAAAG
Source organism: Flaveria linearis (assembly GCA_024085815.1). Lineage (NCBI taxonomy): Eukaryota > Viridiplantae > Streptophyta > Magnoliopsida > Asterales > Asteraceae > Flaveria > Flaveria linearis. The sequence goes on along the minus strand of CM044018.1, from coordinate 44,343,049 downwards.
ATAAATCTAGAGTTGATAAAAAATGTCTTAATGAAGAGTATTTGTGGGATTGATAAAGACTTAATGAAGAGAAACATTCCAATCCAAAGTAAATTGGTTAGTCATGTGGGGAAGGAGAATAAAACCTAAGTTTGGACAAACCTTTTGTGACAGACTATGCAAATCACACATCACTCGTGTATATGAAATATTTCTGGTTTATAAAAAATGTCTTACAACTACTATCACCAATGTGTTTTGGACGTATCGCATGAGAGGAGAACTCCACGATTAAGCGTGTTCAGGTGGCAGCAATCCAGGGATGGAAGACCTCCCTGGTAAGGTTTTACCCATGCAACGTACCAAAAGTAAATCCGTGAACTTCTCATGAGCAAAGCGGACAATATATGAGGTAATAGGGGCAGGTATTACAAAATGTTATAAGAGTCACTCCTGTGCTGTTCAGGATTGTGGGATAAACCTTACAAGGAATGGTGAGTTCTCGGACTCATCAAGGACGATGAGTCCATGAAATTGATTGTAACACCATAGGCAAATCCCATATCACTCGTGTACAAGAGAGAATTCTAGTTTATAAGAAATGTCCTGACTCTAATCACCAACGCGTTTTGAGCATATTGGTTGTTGATGAGAGAATAACTCCATAGTTAAGCCGAGTCGAATCGACCGGACTTTTCATCGTGCTTGGATCGTTTTCAAACCGAACTGGATCGATCGGCTCGTTTATAACCGAGCGAAAAATCAAACAAGCATTTATCAAGCGTTAATTTTTCGAGCGAGCGCAAACGAGCAGGGAACAATTTGTACAACCCAACAATCTAGTGTGTCATCCGATATATTGCAATGAGAGATGGTGAGAATGTTAGGTCATAAGTTTTAATAACTTAAAAAGAAACCACGTTTCATACCATAATATTTTCATAAATAACAATACGTTGTGACGATGATGCTATCGCTGTAGCCGATGAGATTGTGTGAACATATTACAGAGAACGATGACTGTGAGGCGGGGGATGATCGACTAAGAGTAAGAGTGGTGTCAAAAATTGTCTCCTAACGGTTTCGAATTTCACTTTTATGCTTAGTGTTAATTTTTTTTATAGGTTGGTTGATCTAGTATGTATAATTGTATATTTGTATAAAGTGAGCCAGATCGATTAGAGTGTTATATATAAACAATATATATATATATATATATGTGTGTGTGTGTGTGTGTGTGTAAAATAATTCGAGCTAAACCGAGCCGAGCCGATCAGTCTTTGCTCGTGCTTGGCTCATTTACAAACCAATCTGAGCCGATCGGCTCATTTACAACAGAACAAAAAGTTTTTCGAACAAATTCAAAACGAACGTCGAGCGAATGGTGAGCGACGAGCGTTTTAAACAACCCTAGTTTCACATACTAGAACCTCTATGTCAGATGAAGTTTCCATTTCCTCCATAAAGTGGCCTCTATGAATCAGGCATTATGGAAATGTTTGGCATTAGGGAACATGATAATAACTATGAAATTTCTGTAACGAAGAAAGTACAAAAAAATAAATAAATTTATCATATAACTCTTGAAAAAATATGGGCGCACCTATTAAAATTTGGTTAGGTTCCTTAGATTTTCATATGGGTTAATATTTGAAAATATCATCATTATTAAAGGGAAATAAAAGTCGTTGCCCACCAAGTCTGTTACTCAACAATAAATCTCACATATAGAAAGAAAATAGAATAAAACGAAAAACAAAATAGTTTATCAAATTATAACGTTTAAGATTGTAAGAAAATATGCTTAGGTCGCGTCAAGGCAAACCAAATCAAGAGGATTAATTAAATCAAGAGGAGAATAAGGGCAATTCAAAATAGACCATGCACTAAGTTGAGTAGATGCAAAGACAAGTATATATGATAAATCCCAATAACGTGAAGTAATCACACTTGAGTTTGTTACCATTGCCAAAGAAATAAGCAAAAGTAAATTAAAAACAACAATAAGAATGACCTGACAATAACGATTCATGATAAAAGAAGCAAAAATAAGTTGGTTAAAGGTAACAATGACCTGATTATATAGGTCACATACAATACCAAAAGAGAAAGAAAAAAAAAGGCAAGTTCAAACCCATCCTTTGGTAAAACATTAAGGTATTATCCAAATCTATGAGATCAAAAAGTCATACAAAAGGCTTATATAAGTTGTTCTTCTTATGCATTGATCATTTCTTTTTCGCCAAGATTAATCCTAACATCTTTATGTGTTAAGTATCTACATGTTCATAATTATGACTATCAACAACATACCTGTGATAGGACAGATGTTGTCTCAACCATGAAAAGAAAACACCGTTGAATAGATCTATAGTTTTGTTCATGAAAATTTAAAATTTTCCTATCTAAGAAGCAAGATTGTAACCTCCTTACCAAAGCTAAACCTTGTTGAGAATATTGTTACACTCATCTCATTTCCATTCTCAAACTCTTATGTTTTTAATTATTATTTTTTTTATTGTTTTTTCTTTCTTTGTAGGCTTGTTTGCTATTGGGCTTGTTGCTGCTTTGCTGGGCTTGTGCGTGTGCTGGGCTAGGGTTTATTCGGGTGCTGCTGTTATAAGGATGTGTGTGCTCCTCATTTGAGTCACACACTTGACTCTCCTCACAAACGAACGCTCTTGACTCTTTGTCTGATTCGTCTTCTAGGGTTTCCTCATATCATTGAACCCTATTCAATCTTCATCAGTTCCTGTTATTCTGGTTATATCAGATAATTGTATTAATGATCTGATTGTTTTCTTGTTTAGTTCGTTATTGTTATCTCTTAGAGATTTTCTATTACATTTTGTAAATCTCGTCTTCTACATCTAGAATATTTGTTATTCTTTGTTCGTTGTATTAAGATTATTGATTTGTGACATGGTATCAGAGCCTGAGAGGCTCTGATATGTGCGTTGTCTCTTCGATTCTGAAGGTGTTCTTCTGCTCGCGTAAGTGTTGAAGGGTTTAGGTGTCACACCCCCGCTTATAGCGGAAACACGAGGATGTAACGGATGGGATCGTCATAACACATTGTTAAGTTATTAGAGATGCATTAAATGTAGAAAGTCAACGTGTCATGACGTCACCCGACACAAATAGAGACTTGTGTCGCAGTTAGTCAATTCCACGACAAACATAATCATACAAACCAAATAAGTATAAGTCCCACAACCCGGGAAACAAATGAACATAAGTGAATAATGAAAATCAAGCAACTGTCACAGACATCCAATGAGTCTAAGTAGTGCAATCCTAAGATCGTCGCTAAGGCAGCATCCCTAGCTATCCTCAATGATTATTACCTGAAAAGATATGCTCAAAATGTCAACATATTATTGGTGAGTTAACAGGTTTAAACATAAATTGAAAACATATTGCTGTGCATGAGTTATGGATCATAAGTGTATACAGTTTATCACAAGTTATATCACATGAGCATCACAACTAAACCTATGACGAACCACACAGCAATTGTAGGAATATATTCACCCAAGGCCGGATTCCTGGCAGGTGGGATGGTACTCACAAGTAACCATTCGTCAAGGGTGGGGTGTCAACCCAGTAGTACTACCAATACATATCCGTCGGCTCCAACACAGGAGTTAAATAGTTATGAGTAAAGAACCACTAAGAAAACTCATGCATAAGATATAGCTTGCAAACAGTAACACGTTAATCCCAAGTATGAAAATTGTATGTATGTTGTACAGCATTGAAAACGGGTGAGCATACTTTTCCCCCATGTTTGTAAAAGATTGAAACAATTGTATAAGCATAAAAAGGGGCCGTAAAACTCACCTTGACGTATATGTGTATAAGATGATAATAAGGATTAAATGATGTTCCAACAAATTTCTTTACAAGCACCTAAACGTATATATTACAAGATTTATGGTTAAGGTTAACAATACGATTAACGTTCGATAAGAATTAGGTTTTTAATAGTTCTAAGATTTCTAATAAGTAATAAGTTTATAGAATAATTATGGTTTGATTCCATTAGAGGAATTATATATATATATTTAAGTATTTTAGAAACGAATTTAAGTATAAATATAGATAAGGTTCAATAAAGCTTTATTATTATTCAATATTAATTGGAATAACATTTTGATTAATAACGAATTATTAATCTAAACCTTTAGTTTATAAGAAAATAATATTTGTAAATAATTTATGAAATTATAAAATATATAATTTCTACAATTATCATGATAAAACTTTAACTAATAATGCCTATTAATATTATAAAGATTTTATTGTTTCAAGTTTAATTTTACATAAATTATTATTTAGTTATTTTAAAAGAACTCATTTGTATCAACTTATAAAGTTTAAATATAAGTTTTAAATAAATATTTTAAGATAACTATGATTTTAAAAGAATAACGTTTGAACCAAAATAAATTTGTTAGTTGAAACCCATTTTTAATAAGATTTAACCAAAAATAATATTTTTAAAATGTTTTTAAAACATTTATTTAATTTTTAAAATTAATAGAAAAATCCAGAAAATTATTTGGTGATTTTAAAAATAAACAAAGTTTATAAAATAATTTTTATAATTTTTAGAAATTTTTTAGTAATTTTTAAAAGGCTAAAAAGGCTTTAAAAAAATATTGGGGGTGCACGGGTTCGAACCCGTGACCTCAAGGTTAGGATGGGAGCATTGAACCGGTGAACCAAAGGCATACAGTCGCGAAAGATTTGGGTCTTAATTGATTTTAAACACAACAAAAGGAAACCCCCGAAAGATTTGGGTCTTAATTGAGTCTTAATTTTTTAGTAATTTTTAAAAGGCTAAAAAGGCTTTAAAAAAATATTGGGGGTGCATGGGTTCGAACCCGTGACCTCAAGGTTAGGATTGGAGCATTGAACCGGTGAACCAAAGGCATACAGCCGCGAAAGATTTGGGTCTTAATTGATTTTAAACACAACAAAAGGAAACCCCCGAATAACCATGAACCCTAGATTCTATAATCGACCAAATTGAAGATTAAAACGAATCTGTTAATGAATGAATTCATGGGGCTTTTGATCCCCATGTGTTTTCGAGTCTGTGGACTCAATCAATTACCTGATTGAAGATAGATTCGAGGATGAACATGTAGAAGAACAGGTCGCGGCAGTGGTGGTGTTTGAATGTGGGATTTTTGAGTGTTTCAGATGGATTTGAGTGGTGCAATCGATTAGAGACTGATAGAAGTCCATTTATATGCGATTAATTCGATTATTATACAGCATAGTGCGCGATAATGGTGGATGGTCGGCCGAAATCGTGGAGTGAGTGGGTTTGGTCCAGTTCGCACTCAAATTATTAAATTGAAGTGGGTCTCGGGTTCGAATCATTAATGTGATAATGTCGGTAATGTTTAATCGAGCTGGAACCGCGTAAATTGTGGCATTTGGTCTCGCCGGATGGTCGCCGGAGATGGTGATCGGCGGTGAAAAAGTCGACGGGGGGGTGGGGGGGTGGGGCTGTGATTTAAAGAAATTTACACAAATGGTCCCTGTGAATTCTAGCAATTGTCAACTAAAACTTAAAGTTTTGTTTCAGTTTAAATAAATTACATTTTAACCCCCCGAAGTTTTGAAATGTTATTATTTTATGTACAAAGTTATAAGTTAAAGTTATAAAACCTAGATTTTCATTATTATTAACATTATTATTATTATCATTGTTATTATTATAATTATTACCATATTATTATTATCATTAATATTGTTAATATTATTATGATTATTTTGTTTAAGACTATTATCACCTTAAATTTTATAATAATAAATAAACATTATAACATTTATAATGTTATTATTATTTATTATTAAATTAATTTGTTAATCACCAAATTAATTGTTAAGTATAATAAACCTTAAAGTTTCAAAATGACATAAAAGGTCCTTTTAAAACTTAACAAGGTCATTTTTAAGTTAACGAAAATTACGAGATGTTACAGTCTCCCCTGCTTTAGGAAATTTCATCCCGAAATTTGTTCACGAGGAGGCTGAAACGAAAAGATGAGGGTACTTGGATTTCATTTGGTCCTCACGTTCCCAGGTGAACTCTGGGCCACGTTTAGATTCCCAGCGGACTTTGACAATAGGTATCCGGCTATGCTTGAGTTGTTTGATTTCCCGATCCATAATTTCCAGAATATAATTTCGTGGTAAGGTGTTGTCTAGAAATCAAGATAAGACCAACAATGATGAGAAATGTTATCCGTCGGAATTTAAGAATCCCAAACGTCACCATATGAAACGATCTTAACGCATATCTTGTGAATATGTATTTCGCCTTTGACCAACCATTAGTCTAAGAATAATACGCTATGCGAAGATCTTGGAATGAGTTCACGACAATGGTAAGAATATTATTAAAACAGAAAGTGAATCAATCATTCAAAATAACGATCGATGTTTTAACGTCATACCACGGTATACGAATGTTTGAAACAGATACAGATTAATTTCTCGACGTTGTGAGATAATGGGTCGAATTGAATTTTTAGTCAATCGGTCTATAATGCACCAATTGTCATCATGACTTCTAAGATAAGAAGTATTTTAGTTGAAAGGAAAGTTAAACAGGAGATCCATAGGATCACGAAGGTTAGGTCTTGTCATATGTGAAGGTAAGACACTTGGACACATACCAAGTTACGTTTTTTCCTTTAGGCCAAACCCATGTCTACAAGTTACGAAGGTTTATGAACCTTTATATCCATATCGCAATGAGGATAATAACGAGTCTTGTTGTTCAAATCCAAGATAGAATTTTAATGATTTTCAAGGTTAAGGATTCAAAAGCGATTCAAGAAGTGACACGAACAATAGGAAAGGTATTTGTAAATATGTTTTGCAAGGTAGTAATATCTAAGTAAGTTTACATACGCAGTTCAACAAACCATAAGCACAGATGAGAACATTTGTATGACTAGAAAGTCATGAACATAAGTTGATAATATCTTCAGCAGAGAGATTGTTTAGGAAGGCTACCATCGCACAATCACGTTTTGATAATAACTCAAAATGAAAGTCGATAGGTAAGGAATAAATGATTCCATATAGCTAGGTCACAACATGAGGTTAAAGGGAGAGAAATCGATTTAAGAATTTAAGTGCTCCAAGCTTGGAATCAAAATCAACCTAATACGATCGGGTCTCCTTTCAGGTTCCGAGATCATGCTTTGGCTTGATAGGTCGAATCACCAACATTGATTCACCCTTCAAGTTACTTCATGCTTTTCGTTACTTGATTACAACCATGGTAAGTTGAAGATCAAGAATTGAGATTAGTCATCAAAGTGTGGTTTTCACTCCTAACTTGATGGTTGAGCTTCATAATAACAAGAAAACAATCGAAGATTGACATTTGTCACCAAAGTACGGGTTTCAATCCTATTTTGGTGAGATCATGTTATTAGTGTAATGCAAGTTCCAATGAGAATAATTAAAGTCAATCCTTAAGATAAGGAAATCACCCTAATCCAGAGGATGAAATTTCATAAAACACACAATTAGAAACCATTCATTGAAACGAATAGAGATTCATCAAAGTAAGGGAATCACCCCTGTTTTAATGAGTTAGAATCATTTAAGAGATACGAGTGTTCTTAGTCATAGGTTGACTTGCAAACTCTTACATCTCCCACGGTGCAAGCGGTACGATGTTTGACTTAACGACGAAAGGAAAATAATATCAATTAGAAATTCGGAAAATTTCAAGTTACATCAGTGTAACAAAGGAAAAATCATGCTTGCAAGCTTAAGATCAAAGTTCGAGATAGCAGAATTAGTTATGATGGTGTTCAAATCTTGGATGGTTTAAATCGGGAAGATGAAATCAAGGACAAAATGATTCGACATCACAATGAGATGTGAACATTTGATTCACAATCGAAAGGAAATTCATGGGCTTCTCAGGATGTGAGGTCAACCGTAGCCTTATTGAAGACACGCGTACTTATAAGTGGTAACAAAGTTATAATTAGTTTATTCGATCATTGAGGTGAGCGACCACTTAAATTAACAAAGTTAACATTCAATTGGCAAAATATCCCGAGATGTAGGAATTCCACCTACAACATTGCATGTTCTTTGTTATGGGACACCTCCTTAAGAGAACTTGAGAACCATAAGTAATGGTTTAAAGTTTTGAAGACCATTCGATGTTTAGGAAAGTGTTCTTGATGCTTTCAAATCACTGTAGTAATCCGGTAGCTCCTTCGGTTCCAATGAACTTAGTGGGGTTGCAAGAACTGAAATGCTTGTAGGTACAAGCATGTGGAGGGTTAGGGCAAACAGAGATTTGAGCAGGGTTCGCGCCTTGATTCAGATGAGTTAGGAGGGTTGGTATGACCACAGCAATTTCACGTGCTACAATAGCAGCAATCTTACGGCCAGAGTTTCTAGACCGTAAACGGATTTGACGAGAAGACATTTTGAAATATCATTAAGATATTTCATGAGAATTGGGTAATATGAGCTATACAACATGAAAACGATAATCGGGAATTTGGCATAATAACAATGAGATGTTCCGAGTGTAATCGTTTGATTCTTAAATCAAAACGAGTACGTTGACTAATCAAAGTACTAGGTCAACCATAACTTTACTGAAGACATGCGTACCTATAAGCAGATATTCATCCCGAGGGTTCCCAGGTAATGTAGACAGATCCATCGGCTGATTTGGATTTATACGAATACCTTGCCTAGACAGAACACCCTGAGATTCAGGCATCACGCTCTTCCAGCATTACATGTTTCAAGTTGTAAGACACAGACTTTGATGAATTAAAACCACGAATAACGATTCAAAGCTCATTTTGAAAACCATTTGATTTAGACACACAATGCCTTGCAATCCATGCTTCAGTCCATCAGGATCATCATGTAGCCCAGTTCAAACATATTCTTAGTATACCGTTGATGCTTATATATAGGGTTCCCCGCAGCGTTCCCACCACACTCTCGATATACATAGAATGATGCTTAAACCGGTTACATGACCTCCTAATTTTCCTTAGCATAATCCTAATGAATAACATAATGTATGTTTAGAGAGTATCATCACTCCTCTACATTTCTTGAAGTCCACTTTTATTCTAAGCATTCAATCAGTTCCTTAGTAATTGAAATGTTAAGTGGAGGAATGTTTCGCAAAAGATAGAATCAATGTCATGATTGGAAATACCATGAAGGCTCTAAGTAGGACATGACTTATGTAATAGTAAGTGTTAGTAATGTTTTGTTATCCTTAACAAGGTCTTACTAGAATTATGATCCTAGCACACCCTAGGGTATAGAATAAAGAACTTGTGATACTCCTGATCGTTACCTCATGGTAAGATTTGCCAGACTTCTCATGCACGGCGAATTGCAATTACGTGTGCACCCGTAATGGTAATTTACCTTGCATGGTCACCCTTAGCTTCCCTTACCCCAAGTTAACATCATAGTATTATCAACACACATCAAGCATGGTTCGTGTAATGTCTTCATGTCCATGAGCCATTAGTATTCCAATAGTAGTATGTAATAGCATATAAACTCCAAGCATATAAACACGAATTGCTAACGATAGTTGTCTGTCCGTCATACTTTCAGGATCTCAGACATACCATCTTAGGGTCGGATTTAGTATTTGAGATCAACGCTACGTGTGATCTGTGAAGTTTCCCTTCACGTGAGTGTTCCGACCTAATGATATAATGTAGTGCTTATACAATGTAAGATTCTAGTATAATGGTATCCCATGGAGAAAGACTAAGGGTAATAGTGTCTTCCTCAGGATGATCAGATAACAAGCACATATGCATAGAATCATGTATAGAGTCAAGTAGCAAGTATAGAGAAACACACATGTAATATTAAATGCAAGCCAGTCCTAGTATGCATTCTACATGAAGGTACCTAGGTTATAGTCTAGGTCAAGTGAACTGCCTAATTCTCTATAACCAATGGCTCTGATACTAATCTGTCACACCCCCGCTTATAGCGGAAATACGAGGATGTAACGGACGGGATCGTCATAACACATTGTTAAGTTATTAGAGATGCATTAAATGTAGAAAGTCAACGTGTCATGACGTCACCCGATACAAATGGAGACTTGTGTCGCAGCTAGTCAATTTCACGGCAAACATAGTCATATAAACCAAATAAGTATAAGTCCCACAACCCGGGAAACAAATGAACATAAGTGAATAATGAACATCAAGCAACTGTCACAGACATCCAATGAGTCTAAGTAGTGCAATCCTAAGGTCGTCGCTAAGGCGGCATCCCTAGCTATCCTCAATGATTGTTACCTGAAAAGATATGCTCAAAAGGTCAACATATTGTTGGTGAGTTCACAGGTTTAAACATAAATTGAAAACTTGTTGCTGTGCATGAGTTATGGATCATAAGTGTATACAGTTTATCACAAGTTATATCACATGAGCATAACAACTAAACCTATGACGAACCACACAGCAATTGTTGGAATATATTCACCCAAGGCCGGATTCCTGGCAGGTGGGATGGTACTCACAACTAACCATTCGTCAAGGGTGGGGGTGTCAACCCAGTAGTACTACTAATACCTATCCGTCGGCTCCAACACCGGAGTTAAATAGTTGTGAGTAAAGAACCACTAAGAAAACTCATGCATAAGATATAGCTTGCAAACACTAACACGTTAATCCCAAGTATGAAAATTGTATGTATGTTGTACAGCATTGAAAACGGGTGAGCATACTTTTCCCCCATGTTTGTAAAAGATTGAAGCAATTGTATAAGCATAAAAAGGGGTCGTGAAACTCACCTTGACGTATATGTGTATAAGATGATAATAATGATTAAACGATGTTCCAACGAATTCCTTTACAAGCACCTAAATGTATATATTACAAGATTTATGGTTAAGGTTAACAATACGATTAACGTTCGATAAGAATTAGGTTTTTAATAGTTCTAAGGTTTTTAATAAGTAATAAGTTTATAGAATAATTATGGTTTGATTCCATTAGAGGAATTATATATGTATATTTAAGTATTTTAGAAACGAATTTACGTATAAATATAGATAAGGTTCAATAAAGCTTTATTATTATTCAATATTAATTAAAATAACGTTTTGATTAATAACAAATTATTAATCTAAACTTTTAGTTTATAAGAAAATAATATTTATAAATAATTTGTGAAATTATAAAATATATAATTTCTACAATTATCATGATAAAACTTTAACTAATAATGTCTATTAATATCATAAAGATTTTATTGTTTCAAGTTTAATTTTACATAAATTATTATTTAGTTATTTTAAAAGAACTCATTTGCATCAACTTATAAAGTTTAAATATAAGTTTTAAATAAATATTTTAAAATAACTATGATTTTAAAAGAATAACGTTTGAACCGAAATAAATTTGTTAGTTGAAACCCATTTTTAATAGGATTTAACCAAAAATAATATTTTTAAAATGTTTTTAAAACATTTATTTAATTTTTAAAATTAATAGAAAAATCCAGAAAATTATTTGGTGATTTTAAAAATAAACAAAGTTTATAAAATATTTTTTATAAATTTTAGGAATTTTTTTAGTAATTTTAAAAGGCTAAAAAGGCTTTAAAAATATTAGGGGTGCACGGGTTCGAACCCGTGACCTCAAGGTTAGGATGGGAGCATTGAACCGGTGAACCAAAGGCATACAGCCGCGAAAGATTTGGGTCTTAATTGATTTTAAACACAACAAAAGGAAACCCCCAAATAACCATGAACCCTAGATTCTGTAATCGACCAAATTGAAGATTAAAACGAATCTGTTAATGAATGAATTCATGGGGCTTTTGATCCCCATGTGTGTTCGCGTCTGTAGACTCAATCAATTACCTGATTGAAGATTGATTCGAGGATGAACATGTAGAAGAACAGGTCACGGCAGTGGTGGTGTTTGAATGTAGGATTTTTGAGTGTTTTAGATGGATTTGAGTGGAGCAATCGATTAGAGACTGATAGAAGTCCATTTATATGCGATTAATTCGATTATTATACAGCATAGTGTGCGATAATGGTGGATGGTCGGCCGAAATCGTGGAGTGGGTGGGTTTGGTCCAGTTCGCACTCAAATTATTAAATTGAAGTGAGTCTCGAGTTCGAATTATTCATGTGATAATGTCGGTAATGTTTAATCGAGCTGGAACCGCGTAAATTAGGGCATTTGGTCTCGCCGGAGGGTCGCCGGAGATGGTGACCGGCGGTGAAGAAGTCGACGAGGGGGGTGGGGCTGTGATTTAAAGAAATTTACACAAATGGTCCCTGTGAATTCTAGCAATTGTCAACTAAAACTTAAAGTTTTGTTTCAGTTTAAATAAATTACATTTTAACCCCTCGAAGTTTTGAAATGTTATTATTTTATATACAAAGTTATAAGTTAAAGTTATAAAACCTAGATTTTCATTATTATTAACATTATTATTATTATCATTGTTATTATAATTATTACCATATTATTATTATCATTAATATTGTTAATATTATTATGATTATTTTGTTTAAGACAATTATCACCTTAAATTTTATAATAATAAATAAACATTATAACATTTATAATGTTATTATTATTTATTATTAAATTAATTTGTTAATCACCAAATTAATTGTTAAGTATAACAAACCTTAAAGTTTCAAAATGACATAAAAGGTCCTTTTAAAACTTAACAAGGTCATTTTTAAGTTAACGAAAATTACGAGATGTTGCATTAGGATTTCAAAACAAAACCCTAGATCTCGGTGTTGATTGAGGTTTTTTGTATGACAAGGCTGTTCCATACTCTGGAACACGCATATCTGGCGCTCTGATTCTCAGATCTGGATTGCTGTACTCTGTTCGGGTTTTTTCATAACCCTAAGTGAAGGTTACGGATCTAAATCGTTTGGAGTCTCTGCTGGTTTTCTGATCCAGGTTGCGTAACCCTAAGTGAAGGTTACGAATCTGAATCCTCTGGAAGGATTACCCTAACTTGGGCACCCCCTTGGTGAGATCTTTCCACTTCTTCTCTGTTCTTTACCTTTGTTATTTTGTATTCTCTGTTCTTGGCTGGGTTAGGAGGACCAGCGTCTTGTATTCTGTGTGCTTATTATCTATCGTGTTTGTTTCTATACAATATTTGTGCATCACTTGTGTGTACCTTTTGTGTGTGTCTGCATAATCAACCTTGCTAATCCTTGATCTGCCATCTTGAATGGTGTGAAAACCTGGCACTGGCTTGGTTGATTTTTTATGCATGTGCTTGCGTGCTCTTGCATTCCTGGTCTACTTTGTTTTTTGTCTATTCTATATCTGTGATGGCTGAGGGGACTGTTATTGTCCCTGAAACCCTTGTTAGTAAGTTGGATGCTAGTGATCCTCTATATCTTCATGCTAGTGACTCAAGTAATCTGAACATAATAACTGTAAAATTGAAGGGAATAGAATTACACCATCTAGGCAAACTCAATGAAATTAGCTTTGCAAGTAAAAAATAAACTGGGATTTATTGATGGAAAATGTAAAAAATCTACTAGTAATGAGATACTTGCAAATCAATAGGAGAGGCGTAATTCTGTTGTTCTCACTTAGCTTTTGAATTCTATTGCTGAGGAATTATATATTGGTCAGGTTATTCTAAATTAGCCTTTGAAGTATGGGCTGATTTAAAAGAAACCTATGATAAGGTTGATGGGTCTGTTGTTTTTGGTTTATATTAAAAAATTAACTCTGTCACACAAAGTGGATCCACTGTTGCTGAATACTATCACAAGTTAAATACTATGTGGAAACAGTTTGATGCAATGGTGTAATTACCATCTTGTTCATGTAATGCCTCAAAAGAATTCAATGACTTCAACCTGTAAGGCCCCGTTCCCGGGCACCTCACAGCTGGTCATCATCGCACTTAAAACATATCATTATTTAGTCTTTACTAAAATCATGCAGCGGAAACTGTGAAATGACTTTTTATTTTACTATAAATGCTTTTGCAAAGTAATACAATATCCATTACAAAACATCGTTTTTTCGTATTACAATACAAAAGCTTAAACAAAAGAATGCCATCCCAAAAGAGCTGAGTAGCCGCCTCGTGCCATCCTCAACAACACTATCTGCCAACTGGAAACACATAAAAAGTCAGCGTTGCTGAGTGAGTTCTAGTTTTATAATAAAACATACTTTTCTTTCGTTAAACCGTTCTTTACATACATGCGGTCACACAACATACGTACACATAGATAATATCATTATTATCTTCATCATTCAATCATTAGCATTCGTTCATTTACCGTTCATCGTTAACATTCACATTCTTTCATAAACACTTTCTTTCGTTCGTACGTTTCTTACTTACATTCATACATTCATTACATTCATTCGTACGTTCATTACATTCATTCATACGTTCATTACTTTCGATGATATGTACAATACCCCGAACATTGTGCACTAGTACAGGTGCTGGACCTGTGGTAATTAATCACGAACATTGTGCACGGAGCTGATCCAGTCACCTAGGGCAAGTACATGCACCACTTACCTTTCCTCTTTCATTTTGGATCAATGCCATGTGCTATACCCCGAACATTGTGCACAAGTGCTGGTGCTGAACCTGTGGTAATTAAATCACGAACATTGTGCACAAAGCTGATCCAGTCACCTAGGGCAAGCGGCAAGGATCCCGTACATATGGTCAATCACCAAGATTGGACCCCAGTGTGCATCCTTCGAGGTATCTAACCCGCACACCGTTGAGCTAACACCTTCATTGGGTGTGCACCTCCTTACGTTTGCTTGCAAGCCTTTCTTATATTCATTCGTTCATATATTAGTGTAAACGTTCGTTCATCATGTTCGTCTTTCATTATCTTTCTCTTTACATTAAATAATACTTTCATTCCATTTATTAGTCATAGCACGTAAAGTTGTGAAAAGATAAACACGTATCGAAACAAGGAACATCAACATTTACCAGTCATCAGTCATCACCATCATACGTGGCAACATCATACTTAACATACATACATCATGCACAAACATGCAACACTATCATCATAGCAGCACACAAAGCAAACGCAACATAAATGAGAATAAACCGCCCCGAGACATCATTTCTTAGCACTTAAATTCTACTTCCCAAAACAAATGTGGACAAAAGTCTTCAGAAAATATTCTAAGTATCCAAAGAAATGCTGATGACACTGTAGCAAATGTGGATGGAAGTGTAGCAAATGCGGATGAGCAATGTGGATGAAAGTCTTCGGAAAATATTCTAAGTGTCTAAAGAAATGCTGGTAGAACAAATGCAGACACTGTAGCAAATGCGGATGACACTGTAGCAAATGCGGATGGAACTATAGCAAATGCGGAAGAACAAAAGAAATGCGAATGAACAAAAATAAATGTGGATGAACAAAAAGAAATGCGGATGAACAAAAGACAGCTGCTGAATGTTCAGCAAATGCGGATGAACAAATTAACCTGCAACATAACTTATGCTATTTTCAGCTCCCAATCATCATCCTAACACATCCTTGGCATAGATCTACTATACTACATACTTAGAACGAACTAAACATCATACACATCATAGGAAAACACCTAAAAACATACATCAACAGTACTTAGTCGAACATCATGCTGAAATTCATAGTTTACCTTAGAAACCTTATGTCCAGTATGCATAACAACCCCAAACACTTAGAAAACGAGTAAAAGAGGGGATCTAGAACTCACTTTGACTGCTCCCAAGCACAACTCCCTCAAACCCGAGAACCCACTTGAAGGTCCAGCACCTAAAACCCATGAAAACAAGCACTAAACACCATAATATTGGCCCAGAAGCTCGAACCCAGCAGAAAACAAGGAAGAAACACTTAAAAACTTTACCTTTCTTGAAGAACTTGCACTTTCTCTCTCTAGAACCGGTTGACAGTTCTCTCTCTCTCTAGAACCAAAGGTTGAATGGTGTGGGGAAGAAAGTATGGCAGCCCTTTCTTATTTTAAACCCCCACTATGTTCAAGTTTGGTCCTTGCACGCTTTTAACCCTTTGCTTTTGACCTGACTTCCTATTTGCACCCTTACTTTTCTTTTTCTATTATTTTTAATAAATTTCGGGGTGTTACACAACCAATTAATAAAAGTGATGCAATTTCTGATGGGTTTGGATGATATATATCAACCAGTAAGGTCAAACTTGTTAACCTGAGACCCTCTCCCCACTGTAAAAACTGCTTTCTCTATCATTTCAAGGGAGGAGTCTCATAGAGGAACAAATAGTTCTTCAAAAGGACAAAATATGGGTTTGTCTCAAAAACTGTAAATTTTTCTAAAAATAAAAAGAAGCAATATAAAGGTCCAAACCCTAACTTGAAATGCACACATTGCAACAAATTAGGACACACAATTGAAAGGTGTTTTGAAATAGTTGGATATCCATAAGGAAATAAGTCTAAGTCTGGGCAGGGTAGCGGATCTGGGAACAAAACTGGTTATAATAACACAACTTCAAATAAAACTGGTCAATCATCTGTGGCAAACATTACTGCTACCTCTCTTACCCCTGATCAGGTTTCAAGACTTCTCAGCCTCCTGGATGACAAAACTACTGACCCAAGCTCTAGCAACAACTCCGAAGGTAATCCTCCAGTTGCTTTTTCTGCCTGTTTTGGCTCAAATACATATTCCAATTTCAATAATATTCAATCTGGGTGGATAGTGGACTCTGGGGCTAACCAACATATGGTCAGGAATGAATATAATTTGTTTGACATGGTAGATGTGTCTGACTTACAAATATCTGTTAAACACCCTAATGGAACTAATGCCAAAGTCACCAAAATTAGCAGCCTTAAACTAACTGATCAGGTCATTCTCACAAATGTTTTTATTGTTCCTGACTACTATGTAAACCTTATGTCTGTTTTAAAGTTAGCCTCGGAAAACAAACTTCAAGTTGTGTTTGATGAAAATAAATGCTATATTCAGGATTTATACACAAAGAAGACCCTGGTGACTGGTAATCGAATTGATGGATTGTATTTGTTTGGTGTGTGATCTACATATGATAAGGTGTGATTTAATTCTCATTGTATGACTAATCTATGGCACTCAAGACTTGGTCACCCATCACATAAGGTTCTAGAAATTCTTAAGAATGATTTTCAACTACACCTGAAACCTGATCCCAACCCCTGTGATGTGTGTCACAGGGCCAAACAACATCGTTCACCTTTTCCCAAGTAAGTGAACATAAGTCCTCGTCCATTGGAGACTTAGTTCACCTAGATGTTTGGGGTCCTTACAAAGTTCAAAGTAGAGAAGGGTACAAGTATTTCTTGACAGTTGTAGATGATTTCTCCAGATCTGTTTGGGTATATCTCTTAAAACACAAAGATGAGGTCTTTCACAACATTGAAAACTTTTTCAATATGATAAAAACTCAATTTGATAAAACTGTTAAAACTTTCAGAAGTGATAATGGCACTGAGTTTGTAAATAATCAAATGCATACCTTTTGTACAAAAAATGACATTTTTCATCAGACCTCATGTCCACATACACCTCAATAAAATGGCATTGCTGAGAGAAAAAATAGACATCTGTTAAATGTTGCTCGAGCTCTACTATTTCAAGGCTGTCTTCCCTTTCATTACTGGATCGATTGTGTATTAACTACAACTTACTTAATTAACAGGACCCCCTCTTCGGTGCTTGGTGGAAAGACCCCATATGAAATCCTATTTGGCTTCAAACCCTCTCTTTATCACCTTAGGGTCTTTGGCTGCCTATGTTTTAGTACTATTTTAAATAATACAAATAAATTTAATAGTCGTGCTGAAAAGTGTGTATTCATAGGATATTCAAATGAAAAAAAAGGATATAAACTGCTAAATCTGGACACTAAACAAATTTTTTCTCAAGAGATGTCAAGTTTTATGAATCTGTCTTTCCCTTTAAAAGTAATGCCACTAATACTCAAATTGATTTTTCTGACATCTCATCATCAAATTTAATTACTTTTTTTTATAGTCCTGAACCCAGTCAGTCATGTGATTCTAGTGGTGAAAAACCCGATGATGAGGAGAGAATAAGAGAACAACCCGTACTAATCAGTTGCCTCATCCAACCTCTAAGACGATGATGGCGAGGCTGCTCCCCAGCAACCTCATCCTCCGAATAATGGCGAGGCTGATTCACAGCAACCATATTGGACATAGTGGGATCCCAGTGTAGCTGATAGTTCTGGAGTATTCAATGACTCAACTATCCCTCCTGAGGGTAATAATGATCCCAATGTTTCTGTAAGACAGTCCATAAGATCCAATACTCTTCCAAACTCATTATCGAAGGAAAAGTTAAATATGGCCTTGTAAAAGTTTTAAACTACTCAAAATTATCCTTTGAAAACATGTGCTTCACATCTGCATTAAACAAATCTGTTGAACCAAAAACCTTTCGTGAAGCCATGCTTGATCCAAATTGGATAAATGCCATGAATAATGAAATGGAGGTCCTAAATCGAAATCACACGTGGGACATTGTTGACCTACCTAAGGGTAGAAAACCCATTGGGTGCAAATGGGTTTATAAAATTAAATATAAAGCAAATGGTGAGATAGATAGATATAAGGCTAGGCTGGTTGCGAAAGGGTATAGCCAAAAAGAGGGCATTGATTTTGAGGAGAATTTTTCTCCGGTTGTAAAAATGGTGACTGGTCGTATTGTCCTTAGTCTTGCTGTTGAACATGAGTGGCCTCTTTATCAACTTGATATAAATAATTTGTTTTTATATGGTGACCTAAACAAAGAGGTGTATATGACATTGCCTGAAGGATATTTTTCAAAACATGACAATAAGGTGTGTCAACTAAAACGGTCACTCTATGGTTTGAAACAGGCCCCTCGAATGTGGAATGAAAAACTTGTCGGCGTCTTGTGTGATCTTGGTTTTGTTCAAAGCAAATGTGATTATTCTTTGTTTGTTAAGTCGTCCGGTTCTCACTTAACTATTCTTCTCGTTTATGTGGATGATATAACTATTACAGGTAGTTGTGTGGCTGAAATAAATAAAACAAAACTGCTATTACAGTCCAAATTCCTTATAAAAGATCTTGGACTGCTCAAATATTTTCTTGGTCTAGAGGTCCTTTGTACACCCCGAAAAGTCAAAACGAGTCATTAAGGATAATGGGCCTAATTAATGGGTATTTAATAAAAGAAGGAAAAGGGTTATGGGCTAAATTGGGTTTATGGGCAAGAGCCTAGTGATTAAGGCCCATAATCAGCCCTTAACCCTCCCAAAGCAGCCTCCATCTCCTTCATTTCAACCCTAGCTCCCAAAATTCATAGAGAGAGAAACTAGAGAGAGAAAGTGAAGGAAACTCAAGATTTGAAGCTTCTAAGGTCAAGGGATTGAAGATCTGGGTGTTGGGGCATCAAACCTAAAGAAAGGAGCAACAAATCCAGGTAAGAATCAACCTCTAAACCCTTCTGTAGATCAAACCCGGATTCTAGGGTTTTGGGTTTTGAAAAGTTTCAAAGAAACACATAAAGGTCAAATTTTTACGTATAAAAACGTGTAAACAGGTTAGATATGGTTTCATGGATGGTAAACGAGGATTTGGACATAAAAAGTTAAGATTTTGGGTTAAAAACGGGCTGGTTCGTCATTTTTATTCAACCAGCGAAACTGTGCCCCGATCCAGCGAAACTGTGCACTCATCCAGCGAAACTATGAGAAGTTCCAGCAAAACTACAGTTTCGCTGGGGCGAAACTATTGACCCGTAGATACTGCGAAACTAGGAAATTCCAATGAAAGTTGGGCGCACCTGACAGCGAAACTGTCATGCGAAATTGCTGGGCGAAACTGGCAGCGAAATTGCCAGCGAAACTGCTTATCTGACAGCGAAATTAGGCAGAAATTAACCCCTTTAAGTGTCAACTTATCTGCAGGCTGTGTAGTGTGATCCTAGCCTAGAAGGCTTAGTTTAGAAGTTACTCACGATATCCAGGTGAGTTCTAGATCCCCTTATTTAAATGTTTTTCAATGTTTTTGGGGCTATTATGCATAGTAAACATAAGGTTTTTAAGGTAAGGATTTCAAGGGGTTTTAACAAGAAAATACATTTTTTAAAGTAAAATGTGTCATTTAAATAGCTCAAAATAATTTTCGAGTGCGCTGACCTGGCAGCCCGGACCCAGCTAGAGGCGTAGCCCCATGAACCCCACTAGGGGCTGCTGCCCCTAGGACCCCGCTGTCAGGGGCTGCCGCCCCCGAACTCCCGCTGTCCCGCGGAGGGTTGGTTACGTGTTATGATGACTAGTATTTGGTATGTTGTGTACTTAATAAGTTACGTATTATATATATTAAGTGGAACATAATATTAATGAGAAGTGGAACTTAACGAATGTTACCCCCGGGCCCGTTTGATGATGAAAAGTCTTGCAAGCACTATGATAGACTTCACTTAGGTGAGTCTGATGTATGATGATGGATCCGTATTCATGAGCGGGCTATGTGCCCTGAAGTGTGGATCAACTGTCGGGGGTTAGCTACAATGATGATGTGTACCGACAGGGATTGACATTCGTTGTCGATCAACATGGAGCTCTTGCTTTGTGCAATCTCGTTTATGATGAAGTGAAAGATATGAAAGAATGAAAGATAATGAACATGCTTAATATGATGAAAATGTTATGTATTATGTATGCGTGGTCATTATATGAAGGATAAAGTTATATTTTCTTATTTACCTAAAACTAGAACTCACTCAGCAAAGCTGACTTTTATGCATAATAGTTGGCAGGTAAGTGCTAATGCTGAGGAGGGCACCACGAAGCTACTTGGGGAGCTATGGATGGCATTCCTCTTTATGAAATCTTTATTGTAATTTGAGAACAGTAATATGTTTTATTTACAATTAAAGGAAAAATGTATGAGTACAATGTGATTTCCAAGTTTTAAGTAAATGTTTATTTAATTCCGCTGCAATGTTTTGTTTATAAAGTGATTTATGCTATGATTAACCAACTGTGAGGCTTCCCGGGAACGGAGCCTTACAAGTTGGTGTCAGAGCCAAAGTTTAAGAGAATTAGGTAAATTATTTTCAAACCCTAAACTTAAACTGAAATTGGGACCAAATGAAGGATGCCAGCCTAAGTAGCTACGTGCCATCAGGTAAAATATTTCAAGTAAACTGGTATTATGTGCGTGTGCTATTTGTTTTATATGCGTGTAGATTTGAATACTGACATGTGTTAGGATAGTGATTGCTTGGGACAGGAGGGTAAGGTAAGTAGTTAATCACACTTGGCCACTGTATTTAAGGACTTACCATGCTTGTAATGATCTGAGCAATTATCTTGAATGACCATTTCGGTGTTCAAATCTTATAGGAATTAGATATGGCGGGCAGAAAATCTGGGAAAGCTACACGTGGACGTCCTCGAGGTGGTCGTACTATTACACCACGTGTTACCCAGAGCAAAGCTAAGGCCCCCGAGACTATTCACGAGGAGTCAGACCTCCATAATCACCCGGAGGGTGAGGGATCAGCCACCCTCAAATCCACTGTGAAGGAGGCTATCGCCGATGAAGTCTACAATGTCATGCAGAATGTCTTACCCTCGGTGGTGACCGAGGTGATCAAAGCAGTCAAGGATGGAGAGAAAGCTGATAAGAAGGGGAAGAAAAATGAGAAGAATTCTAGAAGGTCCACTGGAAGGACGGAGGGATCTAAGAGGAGCCATCAAACCCTAAGGTGGTAGTCCATGATGACGACAATGATGAGGAGTCTGAGAGAGAGACGACTAGGGGGTGCAACTATGGGGCATTTCAAAGGTGCAAGCCCCGACTTTTGACGGTAACGGCAATGCTACTGCCGCCCATCGTTGGGTAAGAGAAATGGAAGCGGTACTATAAATTAGTGAGTGCCGCGAAGATCAGAAAGTTAAGTTTGCCACTCATTCCTTCGTTGACTCAGCATTGTGCTGGTGGGACAATATTGTCCAAGCTGAAGGAAAGCGATCGATAGTCAAAATGAAGTGGTCTGAGTTGAAGGAGTTGGTGCTGGAGGAGTATTGTCCCCATCAGGAATTAGACAAGATTGAGAAGGAGTTCTTGTATTTGGAGGCTGGGAACATGACTCATCAAGAGTATACCTCCAAGTTCATTGAACTTGCAAGACTTGTGCCAGACATGGTAACACCTATATCTGAAAAGATCAAGAGATACATGCAGGGTTTGCCCGTGGATATCAGGAGGCATATGATTGCGGCTAGACCGGGCACGTTTAGGTCCGTGGTGGACTTAGCTGGGAGGTTGTACGATGAGAGAGACCCAATGCCGATACAGAAGAAGGTGGAGAAATGGAGTGGGTACAAGAATGGAAATGGGAAGAGGTTCGGAGGTCATAATTTCAGGAGTGGAGAGAAGAGGATGAGAGTTGAGGATCAGTCAGGGAGACGGGGAAATACAGGTGAAGGAGGTGCTTGTAGAAAATATGGAAAAAGTCATTCAGGGGAGTGTAGAGTTGGGAATGGAAAATGTTTTAAATATGGGGGCGAGGGCCACTATGTTAGGGACTGCAAGGCGGTGAAGTGTTACCAGTGTGGCGAGATGGGACATGTGGAGAGGGATTGCAAGAAAGGAAAATCAGGAGGATCAGGAACGGTTAAAGCGGGAGATAAGGGAAAGGGTGACGGTTTGAAGGCAAAGGCGAGCGCATTCAACATAACTCGTGAGGAGGCCAGGGCAGATCCAGAAGTAGTTTCAGGTATGTTTCTGGTGGGCCACGAATATGCTTCTGTTCTCTTTGATTCTGGTGCTAGTAGGAGTTTTGTGTCTACTGCCTTTTGTCGTTTATTGCATGATAAGAGTAGAAAGATAGACGAGCCCTTTTATGTAGAAACAGCCATTGGTAAATCCACCAAGGTTACTGAGGTAGTTAAGGGTTGCCTGATAGAGTTGGAGGGTTATAAGTTCCCTGCTAGATTGCATGTTATGGCCTTAGGAGGTTTTGATGTGGTGTTAGGCATGGATTGGTTGGCTGACTATGAAGCGAATATAGTATGTAGTAAAAAAATAATTCGTCTAACAACGCCCGATGGTAGTTCTGTTACGGTGCCTGGGGATAAGGTGTGTTGTGTGCCGAAGGTCGTGTCGATGATCATAGCTGAAAAGTACATGAGACGTGGGTGTAGCGCTTACTTGGCCTATGTAAAAGATGTGGATGCGTCAGAGCCACAATTATCAGACGTGCCGTTAGTGCGCGAGTTTCCTGACGTCTTTCCTGAAGACCTGACTAGTGTGCCACCGGACCGCGAGATCGAATTCCAGATTGATTTGCTACCGGGAGCACAGCCCGTCGCTAAAGCACCATATCGATTAGCTCCTTCAGAGATGGTAGAATTGAGGGACCAGTTGCAAGATTTATTGGATAAGGGTTTCATCCGACCGAGTATCCCCATGGGTGCTCCGGTTTAATTCGTCAAGAAGAAAGACGGTAGCATGCGGATGTGCATTGACTATCGCGAGCTCAATAAGCTGACCGTAAAGAATCGGTACCCGTTATCAAGGATTGACGACTTGTTCGATCAACTTCAGGGTGCCAGCTGGTTTTCAAGGATAGACCTGCGGTCTGGTTACCACCAACTGAAGGTGAAAGAACAAGATATTTCTAAGACAGCGTTCCGTACGCGTTATGGACACTACGAGTTTCTCGTCATGTCCTTTGGATTAACCAACGCGCTAGCTGATTTTATGGACCTTATGAATCGGGTATGTCGGCCGATGTTGGATAAATCGGTAATAGTGTTCATCGATGACATCTTGATCTATTCAAAAAGTGAAGAAGAACATGTCGATCATATTCGAGAAGTATTGGAGACACTCAGAAGTGAGAAGTTATATGCTAAGTTCTCTAAATGTGCATTTTGGCTTCGGGAAGTTCAATTTCTGGGTCATGTGGTTAATCCACAGGGGATCAGAGTGGACCCTGCAAAGGTTGAAGCGGTGATGCTATGGGAACCTCCAAAGACGCCATCTGAGATTCGTAGTTTCTTAGGCCTGGCAGGTTACTATAGGAGGTTTATCCAGGATTTCACCTGGATAGCTTCTCCTTTGACTAAGCTGACCCGGAAGGACGTGAAGTATGAATGGGGCACCGATCAGGAGAACGCCTTCCTAGAACTAAAGATGAGGTTAACTCAAGCCCCTGTCTTGATGTTACCTGAAGGGAATGAGGATCTGGTAGTGTACTCGGATGCCTCGTATGCAGGATTGGGTTGCGTGTTGATGCAACGAAGGATGGTGAAAGCCTATGCTTCTAGACAATTAAAAGTTCATGAGGCCAACTATCCTACCCATGATTTGGAGTTGGCTGCGGTGGTGTATGCATTAAAGATTTGGAGGCACTACCTGTATGGGGTGAAGTGCACTATCTTCACCGATCATAAAAGTCTGAGGTATTTCTTTGAACAAAAAGAACTCAATATGAGGCAGAGGAGGTGGTTGGAACTGATCAAGGATTATGACTACGAAATTCATTATCATCCAGGCAAGGCTAATGTGGTTGCTGACGCCTTAGCCGAAAAGGACGACCCGAACCAATTCGGGTGAGGGCTTGCCAGATAATCATGACGCCTGATGTTATAAAACAAGTGAGGGAGTTTCAGGATGAGGCATTAAGAGAGGACAGAGTCAACTCTGAAAGGATGACAGGACAAGTTTCAGATTTAGGGGAAAACACCCTGGGTGTTAGAACCCGATCTGGGAGAATGTGGATTCCTCTCTACGGGAATCTGAGGGAGAAGATTATGGACGAGGCTCATAAAACACGATATTCCATTCACCCCGGTGCCACAAAAATGTATCAGGATCTGAAGAAAGATTACTGGTGGCCGGGAATGAAGCAAGATGTGGCTAAGTACGTGAGCAAGTACCTGACTTGTCTGCAAGTGAAGGCAGAGCACTAAAAGCCATATGGTAAGATCCAGCCTTTGGACATCCCTGAATGGAAATGGGAACACATCACAATGGACTTCATCATGAAGCTACCTCGTACGGCGAGAGGGAGCAACGCGATCTGGGTGATTGTTGACCGTCTAACAAAGAGCGCTCATTTCCTACCAATTCGTGAGACGTATTCCTCTGAGAGGTTGGCAGAGCTATTTATCAAGGAGATCGTGGCTCGTCACGGTGTTCCAGTGTCTATCGTTTCGGATAGGGACACGCGGTTTACGTCCACGTTCTGGAAGAGGTTTTGTAGAAGACTAATCAAGGCTCGGCAAAACAGCTTGTGCGAAAGCCTGTTCCACGCGAGATGCAGCTGTCACGCGAGAAGAAGCTTCCACGCGAAGACGACTTCCACGCGAAAGGCTTAGCCGCGCGATAAGCCTGTCGTGCGAGAACCTTAGTGTTTAGTATATATAGCTTAGTTTTCGTTTTGTAATTAAGGTTTTATTCATTATTCATCTCTGTACTATGCGAAATCGCACAAGACCTGTTCTAGGTTGATTTTGTAAGGGACAAAATATTTGGATTACAATATCGTTGTTGATCGCGTGCAACAAAGTCGCGAGAAGCTGCATGCATGCATGCGAAAGAAGAACAAATCTCATGCGTGCGATTTGTTGATGCGAGACTCTTACGCGACAACTGCTTGCAAAATCTGGAAGGCAGGTAGCACATGCATGCGAAAATGAATAAAGCATGCGAAAGAAGTTGCATGCGAAACTGAATAATGCATGCGAAATCATGATGCCCTGCAACTCTCGCGCGAGTCACTGAAAAATGAATACGCATGCGAAAATGCATGCTTATGCATGCATGCGACAAGTTTATGCATATGCATGCGACAAAGTGGAGCACAAGTATATATATTTGCATGTGTGTGCGTACTATAGTGTGTGTGCCATATAATTTCAATTAACCGAGAGTGCAAATTTATTTTATGTGTTTTCGCTCAAGTTGAGCAGATCACAAGTTTATGATTTCCACCTTCGGGTGAGATCGATCTAGTATCGATTTTCATTGTAATCATTCAACAACGTATATAGATTTGAATTACAATGATTTTGTGCTGAATGTTTTGTTCTCTCGGTTGATTCAATTCAAACCGCGCACCCGTCTTCGCGTATTATCAAGTGCAACAATTCAAACGAAGTGAGATCGATCGCTTTTAAGGACTTTACAGGTTTCACGACTCAATGGGGACTAGACTGCATATTAGTACGGCTTACCACCCCCAGACGGATGGTCAGTCGGAAAGAACAATACAGACATTGGAGGACATGCTACGAGCGTGTGTGATTGATTTTGGAGGAAGTTGGGATGAGCACTTACCGTTGGCAGAATTCTCATATAATAATAGTTACCATGCCAGCATTGGTATGCCACCTTATGAGATGCTGTACGGTAGGAAGTGCAGAACGCCCGTGTTGGGGTGACATAGGGCAAAAGGAATTAGGAAGTCTTGAAGTGATTGAAGTCATAACCGAGAAGTTAGATAAGATTAAGGCATTCATGAAAGCCGCAAAGGATCGCCAGAAGTCTTATGCTGATAAGAGGCGTAGACCGATAGAGTTTGAGGTTGGTGACAAGGTTATGCTCAAGGTATCTCCCTGGAAAGGGATCATCAGGTTTCGAAAATGGGGAAAGTTAAGCCCAAGGTTCATAGGGCCATCCGTATTGTCGCAAGGGTAGGGGAAGTGGCTTACAGATTAGAATTACCCGATGAGTTTAGTGGAATTCACCCTACGTTCCATGTATCTCATCTTAGGAAATGTCTGGCAGATAATGATGCAGTTGTACCATTAGAGGACATTGAAATCGATGAACGCCTGAACTATGTGGAGTAGCCGGTGGCCATCCTTGATTGGAAAGAGAAGCGCTTACGTAATAAAGTGGTTCCGCTGGTACGGGTACAGTGGAGGCACAGGAAAGGATCAGAATCTACCTGGGAGACCGAGGAGGAGATGAGGAAATTTTATCCTCAATTGTTTGATGACTGACAGGTTTCGAGGACGAAACCTAAATAAGTGGGGGAGACTTGTAACACCCCAAAAAGTCAAAACGAGTCAATAAGGATAATGGGCCTAATTAATGGGTATTTAATAAAATAAGGAAAAGGGTTATGGGCTAAATTGAGTTTATGGGCAAGAGCCTAGTGATTAAGGCTCATAATCAGCCCTTAACCCTCCCAAAGCAGCCTCCATCTCCTTCATTTCAACCCTAGCTCCCAAAATTCGTAGAGAGAGAAAGTAGAGAGAGAAAGTGAAGGAAACTCAAGATTTGAAGCTTCTAAGGTCAAGGGATTGAAGATCTGGGTGTTGGGGCATCAAACCTCAAGAAAGGAGCAACAAATCCAGGTAAGAATCGACCTCTAAACCCTTCTGTAGATCAAACCCGAATTCTAGGGTTTTGGGTTTTGAAAAGTTTCAAAGAAACACATAAAGGTCAAATTTTACGTATGAAAACGTGTAAAAAGATTAGATATGGTTTCATGGATGGTAAACCAAGGATTTGGACGTAAAAAGTTAAGATTTTGGGTTAAAACGGGCTGGTTCGTCATTTTTATTCAACCAGCGAAACTGTGCCCTGATCCAGCGAAACTGTGCACTCATCCAGCGAAACTATGAGAAGTTCCAGAATGTTCTCAGGGAGTTGTTGGTGCACGTAACTCTCCCAGTTCCCTTATATTGTGACAACTCTGCAGCTAGGTCCATTGCTGCTAACCCGGTCTTTCATGACCGGACCAAACATTTGAGATTGATCTGTTTTTCTTGCGTGAAAAAATCTCAGCAGGCCTTCTTAAGACTGTCCCAATTAGGTCCTCTGAACAATTAGCTGACATTTTCAAAAAAGGACTACTGGCTTCTCAGCATGCTGCTATATGCCGTCTGTTGCATATGTTTGATATGTTTGGTAATGGAACTGAGGGGGGTGTTGAGAATATTGTTACACTCATCTCATTTCCATTCTTAAACTCTTATGTTTTTTATTATTTTTCTTTTTTATTGTTTTTTCTTTCTTTGCAGGCTTGTTTGCTATTGGGCTTGTTGCTGCTTTGCTGGGCTTGCTCGTGTGTTGGGCTAGGGGTTGTTCAGGTGCTGCTGTTATAAGGATGTGTGTGCTCCTCATTTGAGTCACACACTTGACTCTCCTAACAAACGAACGCTCTTGACTCTTTGTCTGATTCGTCTTCTAGGGTTTCCTCATATCGTTGAACCCTATTCAGTCTTCATCAGTTCTTGTTATTCTGGTTATATCAGATCATTGTATTAATGATCTGATTATGTTCTTGTTTAGTTCGTTATTGTTATCTCTCAGAGATTTTCTATTACATTTTGTAAATCTCATCTTCTACCTATAGAATATTTGTTATTCTTTGTTCGTTGTATTGAGATTATTGATTTGTGACAAACCTAAACCAATTTACCGTTGAAAAAGCTTAATATATTACATGAACAATAAAACCTAAAACTTTAGTTATTTTAAAAGAGAAGAAACACAAATGTTAACCAATGAAAAGTAAGGAATAGAAGTTACATATATATGTAGAGCTAAAGCTTGAATGAAGACAATTGAGGAGAACTTGCAAGATGAACAAAGGCGGTAAGTGATTGTTTCTTAAAGGGTTGAACTCACGGCAAGTGATTTGCCAGTTACACGCAAGTAAACAAATTAACCCATATATTTCTTAATATAATCTATTATATTTTTAATTAATGTAAAGCATATAATCTTCTACATATTCTGATAAAATAAGTATCTTAGATTGTCATGTGTCTTTATTTTATAAAGCGTGAATCTATTTTCTTGCATCTCTTTTTTATTTGTAAATCTCTGTTATTTCCCAAGAACACTAACCAAGATCTCAATATCAAGAACGCGGAATATAATCGAGATTGGAAGAAGACAAACAATAGATCAAATAGCTTCCGATTGATAATCAAAATGATTAGAATCTTGTGCAAAGTGCACAGAACAATTACAAAGCAAAATTGATCAGACTGAAATGACAACTGAGAAAAACTTAGCTACAAAATGTGAAAATTACAAATTTATACTAAAACAATAAGTTCTCGCGCGGGACATTCTATTCGCGCGGTTGTGCCTTTCGCGCGAGTCTTGCTTTTCGCATGACTTCATCTTTCGCTTGGCATCTTCATTTTCGGTGTTTGTTGTTTTGCCGAGCCTTATGTAGTCTTCTACAATCTCCCCCTAGGCTCGGTGAAACACCCTTAGTCAAAATCAACATTGGCTTTCATGTATGTGCCAGAATAGGCATACCACTTATTCCTTAGGATTCGATCCGTCATCCAAACATATTGGCGAGACAAAAAGTAAACAGACTCGTCAGCTGTGATAGGACAGTGTAGCAGCTTATTCAAGTCGTCTTTGCCAAACTTTATTAAGTCAGCTGGATCGATGACTCTGTATGATCTATCAATACATTTGATCACAGCCTGACCTGAATCCTTTTACAACTCCAAGAGATAAATTGCTTCAAAGAATTTGGAGGAACTGGAGCATGAACTGGAACTTTCTTTATGTATTTTGGATGTTGATAGACTCTGATTTTCATTGGAGCTTTGGTATTTTCATCAATTCTGGAAGAGTCATCAATCACCTTTGACTTTGCGGTTCTGAAGTCTTTGAAATTAGTTCTCATCTCTTTTCTAATCTTTGACCTCATCAGTTCAGCCTCTCCATGGTTGCTTTCATTGAAGAATGGAGCTTTACCCATTGCGTATAAGTCAGCAGCTCGTAAAGTGTGAAAATCTTGAGTGCTTTTCAGATAGTCTATTTCTCCATTTCTTCTCTTTATTACGTACATCTTTTTCTCACCATCATAAGCCCAACTTATCACATGTGATATCTCACCATATTTGTCTTTGGGCTTAGATACAAATAGAAAATGAGTCACTTTGGGTGGTGGTGGTGCTTTGAACAGTAATCCTCCTCTGGTATATAAAGCAATCTGTCCAGTAGAATCCTTTGGAATTGTATCAGAAGGAGTGGGATCACTTACAGACTCAGTAGGAATTTCTCCTTCTTCCAGATCAATATCTTTGAATAAGTCCTGTAAGTTGTTCCCAAAAATATCAGTATACTCATTTTACTCTTCTATATCATCAAATAACCCAAACTCTTCTTCTGTAGCTTCAGTTGAAGTAGATAGCTTGAATGAGTATAACTCTTTATCATATAAATCTTCAGTGTTAGGATCCAGTGGTTCATATCCTTCTGGATTACTAGCACTTGGTCCAGAGACATTTTCAGTGCTAGTTTCACCAGTTGGATTAGAAGATAATCCTCCAACATCACCTCCATCATCATCATCATCATTAGCATCATTTCCACCATCATTTCCACCATCATCTCCACCATCATCTCCACCATCATCATCATCATTGTCATCATCATCCTCTTCATCATCATCAGAATCTTCATCACCATCAGAATCACCATAATCAAGCAAATCCTCATCATCTTCTTCATTAACAACAGGAAGAGGTATGATATGTTCTGGTTCAACGAAAGCTGTAGATGTAAAAGCTTCAGTGATAGGTACTTCAGATGTAATTGGAACACCTTCAGTGGTACTAACACTTGGCTGTTCTTCAGTAGCTTGAGCTTCGTTGACCTTTTCAACTTCTTGAACATCTTCTACAGGAGATGGACTTAGGGAACGCCTGCTCGTCTTACCAATCACTGTTGTAGATCGTACAACATGTGGTTGATGGAAATATGTCTGAGAAATAAACTCTCTAAGCTCATTCAGCTGTCTCTCCAAACCAGCAGAGTAATCAAACATATTCTTCATTTGTTGCTCAAGAGATGCAATCCGTGAATCCTTTATAGTAGAATCTAGATGAATCATAGTAATCATCTTAGTCTTTTCTTCATTTTCTTTTCTCAGATCAACAATTAGCTTAACATTCTCAAAACTTTCTTTCTCCAAATTCTTCACCCTTTCTTCTAAAGCGATAGAATGAGGAGCACTTGTGGATTCTTCTCTTCCTTGGAAATCTGGTGGAGTGTTCAGAAAAGTATCTACATCAAACTCCAGATTTTCTTATCGCGGTGGAGTTGAGAAACCAGATCCAGAAATATTGGCTGATTCAGAAACAGGAACCGTTTCTGTCTTAGTAGCTGTAGCATTCACATCAACTTGTTGCTCTTGTTCAGTTTCTGTGATGATCACATGCGTTCGTGGTTTCCTAGGAATACCACATCTTCCTCTTTTCCTGGAAGGGAAATCTTTCCTCCTTGCCATTCGTTTACGCCTCATAGAGGTACTCGGTGATTCCTCAGGGATGTAATCTGTATCTCTATCTTCAACACTTATTCTTGAGGAAGTTGGTGTAGAAGGAGTCTGATCAGTTTTGTAGAAGACAAATCAAGGCTCGGCAAAACAAACTGCCTGTGCGAAAGACTGAATCCACGCGAATTAAAGAAGTCACGCGAGAAGCAGATCCCACGCGAGTCGCAGACCATGCGAGACAAGCTTACACGCGAGAGAAGATGCCACGCGAAAGCCATAGCCGCGTGAAATGCCTGTCGCGCGAGAACTCACTGTTTAGTATAAATAGCTTTATTTCGTTTTGTAATTAAGCTTTTCATTGATTATATCATATTGTACTGTGCGAAATCGCACACGACCTGTAATAGGTTTCTGTTTTCAATCAATATCATCTTTTGTGATCCAATTCAATCTTCTTTTCTATCCAAT
The DNA here is from genome assembly GCA_024085815.1 of Flaveria linearis. Taxonomy (NCBI): domain Eukaryota; kingdom Viridiplantae; phylum Streptophyta; class Magnoliopsida; order Asterales; family Asteraceae; genus Flaveria; species Flaveria linearis. The sequence continues at coordinate 44,311,258 of CM044018.1, read as the reverse complement.
CATGTTTACATTCCGCATTCACGTGATTAAGATCATGTGTTAGTGATTTCTTGGGAGATTACAAGGTTTTACAATTTGAATAACATAGGGAACATTCCCTATCTGATCACTTGAGTCTCAGAACTTGAAGCAGAATGAACAACACCTTCTACATTCTCAGTTTATGTTGGATCATCTTCAAATAATCTCTATATTTCAGCATCTACATCATCTCTAGCTCCAGATGTAGAAGTACCAGTCTGCACTTCATCAATTGGTATATCTCCTCCCAAATCTCCAACATCTTCATTTATCTCAGAAAATCTACCAATCTTAACAAAGCTTTCTTCTGAGCACTTGTTTCCTCGTGCTCCAGTCAGATGAGTAAAGATCTCCTTTTTGATGGTCTGAACAACATATTTGGGAGACCTTAGAGTGGCAAGCTCAGGATAGGCATCATTTATCACCAGGGTGTTTTCACTCAGACAGTTGGAGACTCAAGTCTGCACAAAATTGACAGTTTTCGCTCGATCTGTAAGTTTTCGCGTGCGAAAACAGGGTGTTTTCGCTCAGACAGTTAGATCACCTTTTTATGCGATTTCGCGTGAAAAGGTAATTTGGAAATTCGCACGCACTGCTATCTCGCGCGAAAGATTGTTACGCGCGAAATCACTTTTCGCACGATTTCATTTTTCGCACGAAAACCTGAGTTTTTGACTTTCTGATCACTATGGCTTCAACAACACCGAATCTGAAGCATCTTACTGCTTCACTTCATCTAGACACGGAAACTGGTACTGGTAACAAGCCACCGAGGCTTCTCTGTGAAGATGATTATTCTGATTGGGCTTTCCGATTTGAGAGATATGTTATTTACACGGAACCTAAGATGTGGAGATCAATCCAGTATGGTCCTTACATTCCGTTGTACAAAAATGATAAAGGAGAAATGGTTCAGAAACCTGAACATTTGTGGGATGAAGACGACATCAAGAGATTGGAACTGGATGATAAAGCATATGCTGCAATTACAATGGCTCTTACTACTGAGATCTCACAAAAGTTTCAAGAGTTCAGGGGTGCTAAAGTACTATGGGATGCTCTGGAGTCTCAGATTATGGGAAACAAAGATATGAGAGAGAGCAAAAAGGATATGTTGAACCAAGAATTCAACATGTTCAATCATATTGTTGGTGAAGAGTTGGAAGCTTAGATGGCCAGATTTGTTAGACTGGTCACAAAAATGAAGAATGCAGGTATTACTCTGGAACCCATCACTGTGAACAAGAAGTTGCTCAACTCACTTCCTTACAGTTGGAATAACAACTGTACATGATAAAGAGAACCAAAGACTTGTATACTCTTCAGTTGACTGATCTCATCTCAACTATCAAGTCTTATGCTATGGACGATAAGCAGCGAGCTGCTAATCATCTCAGTTCTCTGGGTGCTGAAGGAACAGCTCTCTATGCAAAAATGGCTAGTAATCCAAATTACTATGTCAGTTATACATAAATGTGTCAGCAACAACAATCGGGAAGTACAGCATCTTCTTATATGCAACCAGCTGTAACCCATCAAGTTCATGTTCTAGCTACTCAACACTATTCCCCTATCATTCACCAACAAGTCTCTCAATCTCAAGATTCTCATAGTGGTCAACATGCTTATGTTGCTACCACTAATCCATCCAAGCAGACTGTTCAGATCGCTGAGGAGCATCTTGCTCTTTTCACCACGTTCATGACTAGTTATGAAGCTTTCATGGCCGGAAGACTTACTGCTCCAAATGTTCTGGTTGATGATCTTCAACAAGTTAAACCGGATGATGTTGAAGAGAATAACATCAAGTATCAGATGGCCATGGTAGTTTACAGGTCGAAGAATTTTGCTAGAAGAACTGGGAGGAAAATGTTTGGAGTTAACAATTCTAGCAAAATCGGTTTCGACAAATCTAACCTGAGGTGTTACAACTGTGACAAACCAGGTCATTTCGCCAGAGAGTGTACTGAACCAAAAACTGGTCAAAATGAAGGCCCAAAGAAGATGGTGACTGTGGAGATAGAGCCGAAGAAAGATAAAGCTAGTACTTCTGGTGGTACTAAAGCATTAGTTTCTCAAACTAATGCTGAATATGATTGGTCTGATCAAATGGAGGCCCTTGATCTACATTTGTCTACTGCATTTATTGCAAAGATTGTTCCAGAACCAGAAGAAGAAGAAAATTTGTTTGAAGAAAATCTGTTTGCTGAATTCGTGTCTGATGATTTGTTGGAGGGTTTGTTTGCTACAATGGAAGAGAGAAGAAGAAAGTTGAAGTAGAGAAAGTGAAAGTTGAACAAGAGGATGAGAAAGCTGAAGACTCAAAGGAGACAGTTGAGAAGGAAGATCAGGTGGAGAAGATTGCTAAAGAAAAGAGTGTGATTGAAGAGTACACTGTCGAGCTTCCAGTCAAAAGCCCATGTGTTGATCCAAAGACTGTTGATGTTGCTCCAGTGGAAGAACCAGCTGCTGAATTGAAAGCATTCATGGTCAAGAAGGAAGAAGAGACTGAAAGGAAAATTTCAGAACCCAAGGTATATGATGGTTTGTGCAAAAATTCTTGTGTTGAGAAAGTTCAAAAATACAGAGTTCACAATGAGAGCCTGATAATGGAAGTTGAAAAACTTCAGTATCAAGCTTGCAAACACAAGTCAAATGAAAAGATTTTTAAAGAAAAACTTGAAGGTTTAAACAAAACAATATATAATTTAAAATTAAATCTTCATGATAAAGAATGTACCAATAATGACTTGACAAATAGAAATAATAAACTCGCTTTAGAAATTAATAGACTTAACAGTGAATTAGCCACAGCTAAATTGACTGTTGAGAAATTTGAACTTTCATCAACAATGGTTGAAGGAATAATCAAGTCATAAATGACTCAGAAGATCAAAGGAGGAAAATGTGGTGTTGGATTTTCTAACATTGCTCCTCCAATTAATCATGATTATTCATGTTTACCTTCATCTGATAACATTTGTGATTCTGATATGGTCTATGGGATTGGTTTCTCTCCATCTCAAGACCTAAAACCTTCAGTCAAAGTAAATTTATCTGTTGATCCTATCATAGAACCCAAACCTAAACAATCACCTGAAAATCTTTTTTGCAGATAAAATGAAGGTGGATGGGTTGGTTGAAGATTGGGAAAGTGAGAGTGAGGAAGAGAATGAGAATGAATGTTTGAAAAATAAGAATGTAAAAGTTTCACAATCTGCTTGTAAACAAAACTTGTCAGGAAATGAAAAGAATGTTGTTTTGAATGAGTTGAAATCAAATAGTAAAAATAATTTGAATGCAAATCAAAGGGCAAATCAAAAGGAAAGAATTGAAAAGGATTTTGTAGCCCAGATTTGCAAGTGAATGATTCTCGATTCTTTAAAAATAAACTTCATTATAATGCTAACCTTGTGAATCAAGATGTTTGTAGCCCAGATTTGCAAGTGAATGATTCTTCTGCATTCAATCTCAAAATTCAAAAGCCTGGTCCTTCTCCAGCACCAATCCGTATATCTAAGCCTGGTCCCCTCCAGCACATTCAAAGTCTGGTCCTACTCCAGCAGACTCAAAGACTGTTCCTATTTCAACACCACCAATTCCAAAAGTCAAAACTGCCAAATCTCCAATTCAAAGTGGTCATAATTCATCGTTTTCCTCGAATCTGCAAAAGATGAACTTGCAATTGTCTAACGAGGCAAAGATTCGAGAGACTGTGGAGAAAGTTAAACCTAGTCACTCTGACATTGGTTTTTATGACAATTTTCATAATTGTCACCCACAGTTTGTTTTCCACACACAACAAAAGAGATGCTATCAGTGTGGAAACACAAATCATTTGGCAAACAATTGTCCTTTTCGACAAAAATCATTAAGTAAACAAAGATTTCATAATTCTATTTCTCATAATAGAAAACTATTTTTCACTCGTGGAAAATTTTCAAATAATATGAAATCAAAGGTTGTTAATGATTTTAATGTCAAACGGGATAAGAAATTGACTAATGATGTAAAGGAAAATGTCAAGATTAAAAGCATAAATGAAAAGAATGATGTGCAAACAAAAATAATAATATCAAATCATTTTGTCTTGCTGCAACACACAATGTGCTCAAGTCATGTATGACTTGGGTACCAAAAACTAAGTAATTTTGTTACTTATGCAGGGACAACCGCAAAAGACTACTGAAAGTCTATGGCATGTAGATAGCGGTTGTTCAAGACATATGACTAGGAATTTATCATTATTACAAGATGTTCAGTCCTATAACGGAGGAAGGGTGATTTTTGCGGGAGACAAAGGAGGACGTATAACAAAACGTGGTACAGTTACAAACGGCGTCCTTAGTTTTGAGAATGTTAATTTTGTTGAGGAATTAAAACATAACCTGTTAAGTGTGTCTCAAATCTGTGACAAACAATATTCTACACACTTTACTAACAAAGAATGCTTAATTTTAAAACCAGGTTTTGTTGTTCCTGATGAATGGATTTTGATGAGGACTCCGAGAGACAATGATACATATCTTCTTGATATGCATTGTTCTAATTCTTTGGTAACAGCTTCTTGCTTACTATCCAAAGCCTCGGAGAATGATTCCATGTTATGGCATCGTCGATTAGGACATGTCAATCTTAAAAACATGAATAAACTTGTACGTGGAAATCATGTTATTGGTTTACCTGAAAAAGAATTTCAATTAAATGAACATTGTTTGTCATGTTCAAAGGGTAAACAACATAAACTTCCTCACAAACCAGTTGCACACAACTCAGTCGAATCAATCTTACAACTATTACACATGGATCTTTTGGTCCAGTGAGTGTTTTAAGCTTGGGTCGAAGATCTTATTGTCTGGTTGTTACTGATGACTTTTCTAGATTTACTTGGGTGTTTTTCTTAGCATCTAAGGATGAGACTCCACACCTTTTGATCAAGTTCATTACTTTGGTGGAAAATCAGACAGAGAGAAAGGTAAAATGCATCAGAAGTGACAATGGGACAGAGTTTTGCAATCAAACTCTGAATGAGTTTTGTGAATCCAAGGGAATTGCCAGACAATTCAGTGCTGCTGGCACTCCACAACAGAATGGGGTTGCAGAAAGAAGGAATAGAACATTGATTGAAGCTGCTAGAACGATGATCTCTGCTGCCAAATTACCTTTGTTCTTTTGGGCTGAAGCAGTAAATACTGCATGTTATGTTCAGAATCGTGTTTTAATCAACAAACGATTAAATAAGACTCCATATGAAATCTTTTATAATCACAAACCCAAAGTTAAATATTTTAAAGCCTTTGGTTGTTGTTGCACTTTGTTGCATACAACTGAATCATCTTTAAAATTTTCTGAAAAGGCTAATGAATGTTACTTTGTGGGATATGCTGCCAATAAGGTTGCATATCGTGTTTATAATAAAAGAACTAGACAAATAATCGAGTCATTTAACATTGATTGGCACGAGCTTAACATAACTGATGCAGGTTCAGCTCCTTCATGGGTTTATGATTATGAATCTTTGTTCATAAATTTTAAAATTTCTAAACCTTCATCTGCAGATTCTACTTCTCAAGCGATCTCCTTGGACAACAAAATCATTGAGGACGTTTCATCTTTGATATCTGATGATTCTGCTGTTGATTCATCATCCAAAGATATTCCTACAGCTTCTGTACCTGTATCTGCATGTTCTGAGTCATTAGATGTTTCTTCAGAACAAATTCCTACGCAGGAGCTGGAAGAATCATTGAGTTCTCCATTATCTTCATCTTCTTCAGAAACTATACATACACCGATAGAAATCATTCAAGTTCCTTTTGAAGAATCTCCAAATGTGTCTACTGCTTTTGAAACTCCTATTTCAGATGACACACTTGAAGAAACTATTGTGTATCAATCTCAACACTCTGAAGAAGCTCTCGATAATGTTGAACATATTACAAATTTGGAAGATGGAATGGTTGCAGATGAGATTCCTCAATTGAGAATACATAAAACTCATCCAACTGAATCAATCATTGGTCCGTTGCACGAATGTGTAATTACCAGAAGTCGATCAGGGGCAATCAATACATGTCTATATGCTTGCTTTCTATCACAAATAGTGCCCAAGAATGTGGAAATGGCACTCAAAGAAAATAGTTGGATAGAAGCAATGCAAGATGAGTTGATACAATTCAAGAAGCTCAATGTTTGGCATCTTGTTGAACTTCCAAAGGATAAGCTTCCGATTGGGACAAAGTGGATTTTTAGAAACAAGACGGATGAAAAAGGTGTTATAGTTCAGAATAAAGCACGTCTTGTGGTGCAGGGATTTTACCAAGTTGAAGGATTGGATTATGAAGAAGTGTATGCTCCAGTTGCAAGACTAGAAGCAATACGCATCTTTTAGCCTTTGCTTCATACATGAACATCAAGGTGTACCAGATGGATGTTAAGACTGCATTTTTATACGGAGAAATGAAGGAAGAAACCTATGTTTGTCAGCCTCCTGGATTTGAAGACCCAGATCATCCTGATTATGTATACAAGTTGGATAAGGTGCTATATGGTTTACATCAAGCACCTCGTGCTTGGTATGCAACTTTGACTGAACATTTGCTTGCAAATGGTTATTCAAGAGGTGCAATTGATCAAACCTTATTCATACGACAATCAGGCGATGATATCATTTTGGTTCAAATCTACGTCGATGATATCATTTTTGGCTCCACAAATGATAGTATGTGCACGGAGTTCGAAGAGGTGATGAAGAAGAAGTTTGAGATGAGTTCCCTCGGAGAAATTTCATTTTTCTTGGGTATTCAAGTTACTCAATCTAAGACGGGTATTCTCATTCATCAAGAAAAGTATGTTCAGACAATTCTTGAGAAATACAAGTTTCAAGATTCCAAAGTAGCTCCAACTCCAATGGCTTCTCGTCCTACTCTTACTCCAGATCCATTAGGAGAATCAGTTGATCAAAATCTTTACAGATCGATGATTGGTTCCCTCATGTATCTTACTGCAAGCAGGCCGGATGTCATGTTCCCTGTTTGTCAGTGTGCTCGCTATCAAAGTGATCCAAAGGAATCACACATGAAAGCTGTCAAGCGGATTTTCAAGTATCTCAAGGGTCAACCTAAACTTGGTCTTTGGTATCCTCGAAATTTCGATTTCAATTTATTTGCTTATACTGACGGTGATTATGGTGGTTGTAACTTAGACAGGAAATCGACCACAGGAGGATGTCAATTCTTGGGTAACCGACTCATTTCTTGGCAGTGTAAGAAGCAGAACACTGTATCCACATCCACTGCCGAAGCTGAATATGTGGCTGCTTCGAGTTGTTGTTCCCAGCTTGTCTGGATTCAGCAACAACTTCTCGATTATGGTCTCAACATTTATGACACACCAATTTGGTGTGATAACACGGCAGTACTAAACATCATGAAAAATCCCATTCACCACTCTAAAACTAAACACATTGACATCCGCATCCATTTTATCCGCGACTGTTTTGATCGTAAACTTATTCATCTAAAACAAGTGCCGTCAACTGAAAATATCGCTGATTTATTTACCAAGGCGTTTGATCATTCTCGATTTGATTTCCTTGTGCAATCATTGGGAATGATTAACTTTGGATAAATTGGTTTAATGAATCTTCACAAAAGAATTTTTCAGTTTTTAATAAAGAATAAAATTGTAATTGTTTCTTTTTCTTGAAAGAACAATCACAATTTTAGGGGGAGAAAATTAGAAAAACAAGTTCTGAAAAAATATTTTTGGTCTTAGGGGGAGTTAAGATCAAAGGATTGCCAAAATCAAAAGAAGAAATTTTCATACTTAAAATGAGAAATGATATTACAAAGTTCAAAACGAGTATAAGTACTTTCAAAGGCATAAATACGAATACACTTGGATTATGTTTGATATGTCGATAGGCTTTGCTTTCAGAAATGAAAAGATCATAATTGAGTGATTACACTTGAATTAAAGAAATATGATTTAGTGGGGAACATATCAGGATTATGTACCAAAAATGTTCTAACACAGACTGAGAGATATAATCTTGTCATACTCAAGCCTGTATGTGATTAATTCAGTGATTATCATAACTATATATATATATATATAAAAGATAAAAATACAAAAAGAAACAAAGAAGAAAAACACAAAAAGAAAATAATTGAGCAAAAAGATGCCAACAAAGGCCATATAGGATATAAGATGCCAAGAAGCACAACAAATCAAAAGATATGTCTAAAAGACATACATACTATATGGTATATATTTTCTATTTTGAGAATAGTTTTTAACTTTGGAAGGCAAAATCGAAAGATGGGGCATGTAAGTCCGGATGGCTTGTAAGTCCTAAACATCTTGAGAGGGCAGACGTAAGTCCGGATGGCTGTCAGTAAATCCTTAAACTTGTTAATATTCCGGGTTAAGAAATATTTCTCAGGCTAGTTATGCTCAAATAGTTATATTTAGGAATACAATAAATGGTATCACTGATCATCCATGCATGGTTTAAGTCAAATTGGGGTGACTTGAAAATCTCGATAGTGTCTTGAAGGATAATAATTACCTTACAGAAGTTCTGATTGTGGGATCCACTAAATTATATTAAATCAACACAAAACATAATATATATCACTCATTATGTTTCTGAGTAAAACATGAATTATAAGTTTAAAGAGGACAACAGATATTGACAATCAACTTAACCAGTTATTTTAAATAAAGCCGGACAGAGTCTTAACTTGACAAAGAACTATATGATCTCATTATGAAAATTCTTATACAAAACTAGCAAATCCGATCTTGATTCTTCATTGTTTTCATTCTTTTGTTATTTTGTATGTTAGTGTTTGTTTTTATTTCACTTTTATAGTGTTTTTTAGGACAAATAAATAACAAGAAACTTTTTGAAAATTGAAGATTCATTAAATTAATTGGTCACTTGGTAAATAACATTTTATGTTGACTTAATTCATTGACAATAAATGGATTGAAAGTTGTGTAAAAGTTTGAAAAAGTTTAAAAGTTAAAAATTTGAAAAACTTCTTCATCTCACGCGACAAAGGGAAGTCACGCGAAAGAGGTTATTTCGCGAAATGAGTTTTCGCATGATATGTCTAGGGTATAAATTTCACAGTATTCTAGACACAATCACTTTTCGCTCAACACACCCAAAATCCTTTTTCGCTTAATCAATCCGAAAAGCCCTTTCGCTTGCTCTCAAAACTTCGAATCAGAAACCATTTCACTCCTGCTTTGTGATTTTGTTCCACATCTCATTCTCAGTACGAGCATAGTGTGATTTTGAAGGTATAACTGGTTTGCTTTGGTTACTGTAGCAATACAATGTTAAGGGGAACCTAACTTCTTGAAATTAAAATCTTAATAAATGGACTTAATAGATGAAATTGACAGATGAAATCGACCTAATAGACTTAGGCGACATCAATGATCTGGACTTCATTGATTAAAATCGAGATTTGAACTGTTAATTTGAAATTGGGTTGTGCGAATCGCACAAGAAACTGAACAGATGCGAAACCAAGTTTTCGCATGAATATGATCTTCGCGTAAGCTTTGATTTCGCTTGGGTTTCATTGTTTCGCGAGACTCAGGTTTTCGCGTGAATTCAAAAGTGAAAGTTGTCTTTCGTATGAAGTTTACATTTCGCATAATGTTTATTTTCGCGTGAAATGATTTCTCGCATGACAAAAAGGCTGTCAAATTTTCTAAGTGTTAGATGCTTTTGTTTCTCAAATGATATTGTACACAATCACATTTTGCTGATTCTGTTGTTTTCGCTTGACAGAAAATTTTACAATTTATCTAAGTGTTGATTCTGTTGTTGTCGTAAATGGATTTATCACTTACAACTTATGACTAAACATTGAGTGTTATACATGTATTCACTTGTGACTAAACTTTGAGATGATTAATTGTTTACAAGTGATGAAATTTTCTAAGTGTAAATTTTTGTTCTAAGTGTTGCAACTATTTTGGCATAATTAAGTTATATTCTAAGTGTTCTAATCCTGATTGTTGTGACAATGCAGATGGCACAAATGATTTTTAATAAAAATCATAATTGTGTTGCTTATCTAGACGAGGTTCCGGAAGGAAAGGAACTATTTGCTTCTATGATCGAGGGACTGAAGAATTCTCGGATTGTATATGCTATATCTTCTGATCCAGCAATATATTCTGAGCTTATTGATTCTTTCTGGAGCACTGCTGCTCTGGAAAAAGACCAAGCTGGTAATCAGATTATCACTGCCACAGTCAAGGATAAAAGAGTGACTGTCTCACAGGCTATTCTAAACAGAGTGTTACTGTTTGATGATCAAGATAATGCTCCAACTAGACTTGAGGATGATGTTGTGATAGATTGTTTGACTCGTATGGGATACGAGTATAGATATCCAAGTCTGGAATAGAAGTGGTTACCACCATACTGGAAGTACTTATTTCACGTGGTAATACACTGTCTAAGTAATCTGAAGGCTGGGATGGACAGTCTTAGTGCCGTGTTTGGTTCTTTATTGGTCTCTCTGGTGGATGATATTCCATTCAGTATTTCTGGCATTATATTTCAAGAGATGCTGAAAAAACGCTACAGCCAATCCAGGGAGAAAGTTTATCATGTACCCGAGATTTGTGCAACTTATCATCAATGATGCTTTTCCTGAGCTTGCCACTCAGAGATCTCCAAAATATGTTGTACAGACTATTAAGAAGGAGATTTTTACACACGTCACTGGAGCCAGAGGAAACAAATGCTCTGGTGAAAGTTTTGCGAAGATCGGAAAATTCTCTGAGATTGAAGAAAATGTTGATGAGTTTGATGAAGGTGCTCATACTGATGAGGCACAGACTGGTGCTTCTACTTCTACTACTAGAGATAATTTGGATGAAGAGATTGAGAAGTTGTTTGAAGATGAGCCTGTACATGAAGGGAGAATGGAAGATGAAGTGCACTCGGCTTCTAGCTCCGAGACTGATAGTGACCAGATTGGTAATGTTCCTTATGTTCTTCAAACTAATCAAGCTCCTACTACTCCAACATCTTCTAGACCGAATGATGAAGCCAGGGATACTGACTATATTCCTGAAGAGTCTCCAAGTACCTCCTCACGAAGAAAACGTATGGCAAGAAGGAGAGATTTTCCAGTTAGAAAGAGAGGTCGTGGTAGTATACCCAGAAGACCAAGAACACATGTGGTTGTCACTGAAACTGATCAAGATCAGACAACCAATGTGACTTCTTCTGCTCCTGAGACAGAATCAGTTCCTATTTCTGGAGCAGCCAATATCTCTGAGTCTGGCTTTTCTACTCCTCCTAGGCAGGAAAACTTAGAGTTTGACGTTGACTCGTTTCTGAATACTCCTCCAGAGTTTCAAAGGAGAGAGGAATCAACTAGCACTCCTCATTCTATAACTTTAGAAGAAAGAGTTAAAAACTTAGAAAAGGAGAGTTTTGAAAATGTTAAGATGATTGCTGAGTTGAAGAAAGAAAATGAAGAAAAGTCAAGTCAGATTACCATGATTCATCTGGATTCTGCAATCAAAGATACAAGAATAGCTTCTCTAGAACAACAGATGAAAAACATGTTTGATTATTCTTCAGGGCTGGAAAGACAACTAAATGAGCTGAAAGAATTCATTTCACAAACTTATTTTCATCAGCCACCAATCATAAGGTCTACAACTATAATTGGTGAATCGAGTAGACGATCTCCAAGCCCTCCTCCTACTGAGAATGTTCAAGAAAAGGAAGTGGTTAACGAAGCTCAAATCTCCACTGAACAGCCAAGTGGTAGCACTACTGAGGATGTTCCTATTTCATCTGAAGTACCTATCACTGAAGCTTACACATCTACAGCTTTCGTTGAACCAGAGCACATGTTCACTTTACCTATTGTTCGTGAACAGGAGGATGAAGAGTTAGTTGATTATGCTGATTCTGATGATAATGAGGATGATGATGATGAGGATGACGATGAAAATGATGATGATGATGGTGGAGATGAAGGAGGTAATGATAGTGATAATGATGATGGAGGTGATAATGATGGAGGTAATGCTACGGGTTTCTCTTTGAGTCCAACTGGAGATACTAACACTGATAATGTCGATCGACCAAGTGTTAGTGATCCAGAAGGATATGATCCACTGGACCCTGCCACGGAAAGTGTGTATGAAAAGGAACTGTATTCTTTTCAACAAACTTCATCTGGAGCTGTTGAAGAAGAACTTGATATGTTTGATGATCTGGAAGAGCAGAATGAATATACAGACATTTTTGGGAACAACCTTCAAGAGCTATTCAAAGACATCAATCTTGAAGAAGGAGAAATCCCCAATGAGACTGTGAGTGGTGACACTCCTGCTATTGCTACAAAGAAAGATTCTACTGGTCAGATTGCTTTATTTACTAGAGGAGGATTGATGTTCAAAGCACCACCACCACCTACTGAAGCTCATTTTCTATTCATTTCTAAGCCTAAGCAGAAGTATGGTGAAATGTCTCATGTCATTAGCTGGGGATATGATGGCGAGAAAGACTGTATGTAATTAAAAGAAAGAATGGAGAAATTGATTATCTGAAAAGCACACAAGATTTCCATACTCTACGTGCTGCTGATTTATACTCGATGGGCAAAGCTCCATTCTTCAATGAAAGTAATTACAGTGAAGCTGAACTGATAAGATCACTAATACGAAGGGAGATGCGCACAAACTTCAAGGATTTTAAGACTGCAAAATCAAAGTTGATTGATGACTCAACAAGAATTGATGAAAATACTAAAGCTCCTATGAAGATACGAGTCTATCAACATCCCAAATTTATCAGAAAAGTCCCTGTGCATGCTCCAGTTCCTCCCAACTCGTTAAAGCATCTACTATCATGGAGATGTGAGAAGGATTCCGGTCACGCTGTGATCAGATGTATAGACAGGTCTTATCGAATCATTGATCCAACAGACTTGATGAGGTTTGGCAAAGACGACTTACTCAAGTTGTTACACTGCCCTATTTCAGCTGATGAGTCTGTTTATTTTCTATCTTGCCAGTACGTATGGATGATCGACTGGATCCTGAGAAACAAATGGTATGCCTATGTTGGCTCTTACAAGAAGGCGAATGTTGACTTTGATTGATTATGTTTCACCGAGCCTAGGGGGAGATTGTAGAAGACAAATCAAGGCTCGGCAAAACAAACTGCCTGTGCGAACGACTGAATCCACGCGAATTAAAGAAGTCACGCGAGAAGCAGATCCCACGCGAGTCGTAGACCATGTGAGACAAGCTTACACGCGAGAGAAGATGCCACGCGAAAGCCATAGCCGCGTGAAATGCCTATCGCGCGAAAACTCACTGTTTAGTATAAATAGCTTTATTTCGTTTTGTAATTAAGCTTTTCGTTGATTATATCATATTGTACTGTGCAAAATCGCACAAGACCTGTAATAGGTTTCTGTTTTCAATCAATATCATCTTTTGTGATCCAATTCAATCTTCTTTTCTATCCAATCATGTTTACATTCCGCATTCACGTGATTGAGATCGTGTGTTAGTGATTTCTTGGGAGATTACAAGGTTTTACAATTTGAATAACATAGGGAACATTCCCTATCTGATCACTTGAGTCTCAGAACTTGAAGCAGAATGAACAACACCTTCTACATTCTCAGTTTATGTTGGATCATCTTCAAATAATCTCTCTATTTCAGCATCTATATCATCTCTAGCTCCAGATGTAGAAGTACCAGTCTGCACTTCATCAATTGGTATATCTCCTCCCAAATCTCCAACATCTTCATTTATCTCAGAAAATCTACCAATCTTAACAAAGCTTTCTTCTGAGCACTTGTTTCCTCGTGCTCCAGTCAGATGAGTAAAGATCTCCTTTTTGATGGTCTGAACAACATATTTGGGAGACCTTAGAGTGGCAAGCTCAGGATAGGCATCATTTATCACCAGCTGAATAAATCTTGGATACATGATGAATTTTCTTCTTGGAATAGCTGTGGCATTCTTCTACATTTCTTGAAAGATTACTTCTGAAATGCTGAAAGGGATATCATCCACCAGAGACACCAACAGTGAACCAAAAACGACACTTAGACTATCCATTCCTACCTTGAGATTGCTAAGACAATGAATTACCATATGGAATAGGTATTTCCAGTAGGGTGGTAACCATTTCTTCTCAAGGCTTGGATATCTATACTCATATCCCATTCTGGTCAGACAATCCATGACTACATCATCTTCCAGCCTTGTAGGTGTATCCTCAAGATCATCAAGCAATAACACTCTGTTCAGAATAGCTTGAGAGACAATCACTCTTTTGTCTTTGACTGTTGCAGTAATAATTGGTTTTCCAGCTTGATCCTTCTCTATAGCAGCAGTGTTCCAGAAAGCATCTATAAGCTCAGAATAAATGGCTGGATCAGCAGAGATAGCATAAACAATCCGTGAGTTTCTCAGCCCTTCAATCATAGAAGAAAACAATTCTTTCCCTTCAGGAACCTCATCCAAATAGGCTACAAAGTTATGATTTTTATTAAAATCATTTGAACCATCGGCATTGTCATAAACAAACACAATGAGTGCACTTGAAATAAATTAAACACACATAAGAAAATTTTAACACTTAGACAAGTTTCATCATTCAAGTTTCTTAATCGTGCGAGAAAGAAATTTTCAACACTTAGAAATTTTTCAACATGTCCGCTTAGTCACTCAAAAAAAAATAAATTACACACTTAGAAACTTTTGGCAATCAAGGTGTTATCGTGCGAAAATTGTTTACACTTAGAAAATTTCATCTATTAAATTGTCAGTCGCGCGAAAGACATTTTAACAATTAAAAACAATTCAACATTTAATTCTCAGTCGCGCGAAGACTAATTTCACGCGAAAACTTCATTCGTGCGAAAAGTCCTTTCGTGCGAAAACCAAATTTCATGCGAGAGTTATTTTCATGCAAAATTCAATGTTCTTGTGAAATTCAAACATCACGCGAAAACAGGATTCATGCGAAACCCATTCTCACGCGAAAGCTCCTTTTCGCACCTGTTCATTTCACGCGATTCGCGCAAACTGATTTCAAAATTAACTTTCAAAAACACGATTTTAAACCAATCAAACTATATCATAACAGTCGCCTATGTCCATTAAGTCCTTTTAATCTTTCAATTTCAACTTTTAAGACCATTTTATTAGATTTTTAGTTAAAGATGTTAAGTTCCTTTTACATATTATCTCTTTTGTAACCGTATCAAACAAACTATACCTTTAAATCTCAGAATAAATGTAATGTGAACAAGATATTTCTGAATGGAATATATGAAAGAAACACTCTCTGATTTTGAATTTTGAAGGGAAAGCGAAATGGGTTTTCGGATGGTCAATGTGCGAAAAGTGACTTTTCGCCTTTGACCATTGGTATTTAAAAGTCAAGTGATTCACGCGATTAACCCTTTCGCATGCCACCCTTTTCGCGCGACAACCCTCTTTCGCACGAGAGTGTTTGCCACTTTGAAAATTTTTCAATTTTTTTCAACTTTTCAATTTTTTTGTGTTTTTTTTAAAAAAAACATTTATTATCAATTATTTAAGTCAACATACTGTTTTATTTACCAAGTGGCCAATTAATTTAATAAATCTTTAATTTTCAAAAACTTGTTTGTGATCTATTTGTATTAACCTAAACAAAATATAAACAAAACAAAATGAAAACAAAACAAAACAAACAAAATAGCAAAACATTGAAAACAAGTAAAGAATAAAGAATCAAGATCTGAATTTTTATTGTCTTTGTAAGAATTTTCATAATGAGATCATATAGTCCTTCGTCAAGTCAAGGCTCTATCCAGCTTTATTTAAAATAAATTAGTTAAGTTGATTGTCAATATATTTTATCCCTTTTAAACTTATACTTCAGGTTTTACTCAGAAACATAAGGAGTGATACTTATCATGTTTTGTTTAATATAATATAATTCAGTGGATCCCACAATCAGAACTTCTGTAAAATACTTATTAGTCTTCAAGACACTATCAAGATTTCAAGTCATCCCAAATTAACTTAAAACATGTATTGTTGATCAGTGATATCATTTATTTATTCCTAAAAAATAACTATTTGAGCATAACTAGCCTGAGAAATATTCTTAACACGGAATATTAACAAGTTTAAGGACTTACTAACAGCCATCCGGACTTACATCTGCCCTCTCAAGATGTTTAGGACTTACAAGCCATCCGGACTTACATGCCTCGTCTTTTGATTTTGTCTTCCGTGATCAGAAAATATTCTCAAAGTAGAAAATATATACCATATAGTATGTATATCTTTAGACATATCTTTTGATTTGTGCTCCTTGGCATCTTATATCTTATATGGCCTTTTGGCATCTTTTTGCTCAATTATTTTCTTTTTGTCTTTTTATTTCTTTTTGCATGTCTTTTTGTATTTTCTTTTATATAATATACATAGTTATATATGATAATCACTGAATCAAACAATAACAGGCTTGAGTATGAGAAGAATATAACTCTCAGTCTGTGTTAGAACATTTTTGGTATTATCACAGAATTTTGATATGTTCCCCACTAAATCATATTACTTTAATTCAAGTATAATCACTCAATTATGATCTTTTCATTTCTGAAAGCAAAATCTATTGACATATCAATCATAATCCAAGTCTTTATATAAAAGCCTTTAAAAGCTTAGACTCATTTAGAACTTTGTAATATCATTTCTCATTTAATCATGAAAATTTCTTCTTTTTAACAATTCTTTAATCTTAACTCCCCCTAAAACCAAAAATATTTTTCAGAATTTGTTTTTCTAATTTCTCCCCTAAAATTATGATTGTTCTTTTAAAGTAAAAGAAAACAATTACAATTTTATTCATTATTAAAAATATGAAAAATCTTTTGTGAAGATTCAAGAAATCAATTTATCCAAAGTTAATCATTCCAATGATTGCACAAGGAAATCAAATCGAGAATGATCAAATGTCTTGGTAAATAAATCAGCAATGTTTTCAGTTGACGGCACTTGTTTTAAATGAATAAATTTACGATCAAAACAATCACGGATAAAATGGATTCGGATGTCAATATGTTTAGTTTTGGAATGTTGAATGGGATTTTTAACGATGTTCAGAACGGCCGTGTTTTCACACCAAATTGGTGTGTCATATATGTTGAGACCATAATCGAGAAGTTGTTGTTGAATCCAGACAAGCTGGGAACAACAGCTCGATGCAGCCACATATTCAGCTTTGGCAGTGGATGTTGAAACAGTGTTTTGTTTTTTACACTGCCTGGAAATGAGTCGGTTCCCCAAAAATTGACATCCTCCTATGGTCGATTTTCTGTCTAAATTACAACCACCATAATCACTGTCAGTATAAACAAATAAATTGAAATCGTAAGTTCGAGGATACCAAAGACCAAGTTTAGGTTGACCCTTGAGATACTTAAAAATCCGCTTGACAGCTTTCATGTGTGATTCTTTTGGATCACTTTGATAGCGGGCACACTGACAAACAGGGAACATGATATCCGGCCTGCTTGCAGTGAGATACATGAGGTAACCAATCATTGATCTGTACAGATGTTGATCAACTGATTCTCCTAATGGATCTGGAGTGAGAGTAGGACGAGAAGACATAGGAGTTGGAGCTACTTTGGAATCTTGAAATTTGTATTTCTCAAGAATAGTCTGAACATATTTTCTTGATGAATGAGAATACCAGTTTCAGACTGATTAACTTGAATACCCAAGAAAATGAAATTTCACCAAGAGAGCTCATCTCGAATTTCTTCTTCATCACTTCTTCAAACTCCGTGCACATACTATCATTTGTAGACCCAAAAATGATATCATTGACATAAATTTGAACCAGAATAATGCCATCGCCTGATTTACTAATGAATAAGGTTTGATCGATAGCTTCTTGTGAATAACCATTTGCAAGCAAATGTTCAGTCAGAGTTGCGTACCAAGCACGAGGTGTTTGATGTAATCCATACAATGCCTTATCCAACTTGTAGACATAATCAGAATGATCTGGTTCTTCAAATCCAGGAGGTTGACAAACATAGGTTTCTTCTTTCATTTCCCGTATAAAAAAGCAGTTTTGACATCCATCTGATACACCTTGATATTCATGTATGAAGCAAAGGCTAAGAAAATGCGTATTGCTTCAAGTCTTGCAACTGGAGCATACACTTCCTCATAATCCAATCCTTCAATTTGATATAATCCCTGCACCACAGGACGTGCTTTGTTTCAAACTATAACACCTTTTTCATCCATTTTGTTCCGAAATATCCATTTTGTTCCAATCGGAAGCTTATCCTTTGGAAGTTCCACAAGATGCCAAACATTCAGCTTCTTAAATTGCATCAACTCATCTTGCATTTCCTCTATCCACTGTTTTCCTTGAGTGCCATTTCAACATTCTTGGGCACTATTTGTGATAGAAAGCAAGCATATAAGCATGTGTTGATTGCCCCTGAACGACTTCTGGTAATTACACCTTCATACAATGGACCAATAATTGCTTCAGTTGGATGAGTTTTATGGATTCTCAGTTGAGGAATGTCATCTGCAACAATCTCATCATCCAAGTTAGTGATGTGTTCAACATTTGCATTCACTTCTTCAGAGTTTCTAGACTGATACACAATATTTTCTTCAAACGTGTCATCTGAAGTGTGATTTTCAAAAGCAGTAGACACATTTGGAGATTCTTCAAATGGAACTTGAATGACTTCTATTGGAGTATCAATAGTCTTTGAAGAAGATGAAGACAATGGTGAATTCAGTGAGTCTTCCGGCTCCTGATTAGGGATTTGTTCTGAAATATTGTCTGGTAAATCAGAACTTTCAGACATTTGCACAGAAGCAGTAGGAATACTCTTGGATGATGATGAAATTACAGAATCATCAGATATAAGAGATGGAATTTCCTCAATGATTTTGTTTTCCAAAGATAATGTTTGAGAATCAGTATCTGCAAATGAAGATTTAGAAATTTTAAAATTTATGAACAAAGATTCATAATCATAAACCCATGAAGGAGCTGAACCTGCATCAGTTATGTTAAGCTCGTGCCAATCAATACTAAATGACTCAATTATTTGTCTTTTTCTTTTATTATAAACACGATATGCAACTTTATTAGCTGCATATCCCACAAAGTAACATTCATCAGCCTTTTTAGAAAATTTTGAGGTTGATTCGGTTGTATGTAACAAAGTACAACAACCAAAGGCTTTAAAATATTTGACTTTGGGTTTGTGTTTATAAAATATTTCATAAGGAGTCATATTTAATCTTTTATTTATTAAAACACGATTCTGAACATAACATGCAGTGTTTACTGCTTTAGCCCAAAAGAACAGTGGTAATTTGGCAGCAGATATCATTGTTCTAGTAGCTTCAATGAGTGTTCTATTTCTTCGTTTTGCAACTCCATTTTGTTGTGGAGTGCCTGCAGCACTGAATTGTCTAGCAATTCCCGTGGATTCACAAAATTCATTCAACGTCTGATTGCAAAACTCCGTTCCATTGTCACTTCGGATGCATTTAACCTTTTTATCTGTTTGATTCTCCACCAATTGATGAACTTAATCAAAAGATGTGGAGTCTCATCCTTAGATGCTAAGAAAAACACCCAAGTAAATCTTGAAAAGTCGTCAGTAACAACCAAACAATAAGATATTCGACCCAAACTTAAAACATTCACTGGACCAAATAGGTCCATGTGTAAGAGTTGTAAGATTAATTAGATAGAGTTGTGTGCAATTAATTTGTGAGGAAGTTTATGTTGTTTACCCTTTGAACATGACTGACAATGTTCATTTAATTGAAATTCTTTTTCGGGTAAACCAATGACATGATTTCCACGTACCAGTTTATTCATGTTTTTAATATTACATGTCCCAATCGACGATGCCATAACATGTTTTAATATTTACATTCTTATTTTTCAAACTCTCTCTTTCATTCTCACTCTCACTATCACTTTCCCACTCTTCAACCAAACCATCCACCTTCATATTATCTGCACAAAAATTTTCAGTTGATTGTTTACTTTTTGTTATTGTGATAGGATCAACAGTCAGATTTATTTTGACTGAAGGTTTTAAGTCTGAGGAAGGTGAAAAACCTATCCCATAACTCATATCACAATCAGAAATGACATCAGATGAAGGCAAACATGAATAATCATGATTAATTGGAGGAGCGATGTTAGAAAATCCAACACCACATTTTCCTCCTTTTATCTTCTGTGTCATTTGAGATTTGATAATACCTTCAACCATATTTGAGGAAAGTTCAAACTTTTCAACAGTCAATTTTGCCGAGGCTAGTTCACTGTTGAGTCGATTGATTTCTAAGGCGAGTTCATCATTTCTGTTAGTCAAATCATTATTTGTACATTCTATATCATGAAGATTTAATTGTAAGTTTTACACTGTTTTATTTAAACCATCAAGTTTTTTCTTTAAAAATATTTTCATTTGACTTGTGTTTTCGAGCTTGATATTGAAGTTTTTCAACTTCCATTATCAAGTTCTCATTATGAACTCTGTACCTTTGAACTTTCTCAATACATATATTTGTGCATAAACCATAATATACCTTTGGTTCTGAGCTTCCTCCTTCGGATTCTTCTACCTTTTTCACCATGAATGCTTTCATAGTCTCAACTGGTTCTTCCACTGGAGCAACATCAACAGTCTTTAAATCTTCAAACTGGCATTTGACTGGAGGCTCAACAGTATACTCTTCAACTTCTTTCTTCTTTTCAACAACCTTCTCCTCTTTCTCTTCCTTCTCAGCACTTTCCTCAACTTTAACTTCTTCTTTCTCTGTTGTCTTCTCAATAAACAAACCATCCAACAGATCATCAGACACAAATTCAGCAAACAAATTTTCTTCCTCCTCCGGTTCAGTATCAATCTTAGCAATCAAAGTTGTAGGTAACTTCAGATCAAGAGCTTCCATTTGGTCAGACCAATCATATTCAGCATTAGTTTGTGAAACCAATGCTTTGTTACCTCCAGAAGTACTTGCTTTATCTTTCTTTGTTTCAATCTCCATAGTAACCATTCTTTTGGGTCCTTCAGCTTGACCACTAGTCTTGGGTTCAGTACATTCTCTAGCAAAATGACCTGGTTTATCACAGTTGTAACATCTCAAGTTTGACTTGTCAAAACCAATTTTGCTAGAGTTGTTTACTCTAAACATCTTTCTTCCAGTTCGTCTAGCAAAGTTCTTAGCCTTGTACACCACCATTGCCATTTGATACTTGATGTCATTTCCTCCACATCATCGGGGTTTACTTGTTGAAGATCATCAACCAAGACATTTGGAGCAGTGAGTCTACCAGCCATGAAAGCTTCATAGCTAGACATAAAAGTGGTGAATAAAGCAAGATGTTCCTCAGCAATCTGAACAGTCTATTTTGAAGGATTTGTGGTAGCAACATAAGCATGTTGAACACTCTGTGGAGCTGGAGTTTGAGGAATTTGTTGATGGATGATGGGAGAATAATGTTGAGCAGCTGGAATTTGAACTTGAGAGTTCATCACTGGTTGAATATCTGGAGATGCTGAACTTCCTGTTTACTGTTGCTGACACATCTAAGTATAACTGACATAGTAATTAGCATTACTAGCCATTTTAGCATAAAGAGCAGTTGCTTCAGCACCTAAAGAACTCAAATGATTAGCAGCTCTCTACTTATCATCCATTTCATAAGACTTGATAGTGGATATTAAATCGGTCAGAGGAAGAGTATACAAGTCTTTAGTTCTTTTGATCAGTGTACAGTTGTGATTCCAACTGTAAGGAAGTGAATTCAGCAGCTTCTTGTTAACCATGATTGGTTCCAATGTTATACCAGCACTCTTCATTTTTGTAACCAGTTTCACAAACCTGGCTATCTGGACTTCCAATAACTCACCCACAACATGATTAAACATGTTAAACTCTTGATTCAGCATATCCTTCTTGCTTTCCCTCATTTCTTTGTTACCCATGATCTGAGTTTCTAATGCATCCCATAACACCTTTGCCCCTCTGAACTCTTTGAACTTGTGAGAAATTTCAGTAGTCAAGGCCATAGTGATAGCAGCATATGCCTTGTCATCAAGCTCGAATCTCTTCATGTCATCTTCATCCCACAAATGTTCAGGTTTCTTGACCATCTCCCCTTTATCATTCTTGTACAAGGGGATATAAGGACCATACTTGATTGACCTCCACATCTTAGGTTCAGTATAAATGACATGATTCTCGAACCTGTAAGCCCAATTAGCATAATCATCTTCACTGAGAAGTCTAGGTGGCTTGTTCCCAGTGCCTATTTCAGTATCAAGATGAAGAGATGCAGTAAGATGCTTCAAATTAGGTGTTGTTGAAGACATGTTGATCAGAAAATTGAAAATCAGACTTTTCGTGCGAAATCCCAAACTATGCGAAATCTCCTTTCGCGCGAGAGCCTCTTTCGCGCGAGATATCAACTCGTGCGAGATTCCACTAAATCACCACGCGAAATCGCGTGAACAAACAGAATAACTAACTGTGCGAAATAACAGTTTTCGCGACTGTGCGAAATTACAGTTTTCGCGTGCGAAAAGTCCGGAACTTTTTCACACAATCAGTTTTCTAATTTGCGAATTTTACCACCTTTTTCACCTCAAATTAACTGATTAGTTCCAATTTGATTCATTTTAGTTCAAATTAATCAGTTTTCTTTCAATTTAAGTCCAAATTTAATCAAACTCAGTCCAAATGATCAATTTTCTTGAAATTTCAGCAGCATAACTTCTCCATAACGAATTCTCAATCAACCAAATGAATAGATAAGATGAAGAATGTGTCAAATCAGCCAAAACCGTCTTCAAATCTTGTTTCTAGAGCCAAATGCTCTGATACCAATTGTAAATCTCTGTTATTTCCCAAGAACACTAACCAAGATCTCAATATCAAGAACGCGGAATATAATTGAGATTGGAAGAAGACAAACAATAGATCAAATAGCTTCCAATTGATATCAAAATGATTACAATCTTGTGCAAAGTACACAGAACAATTACAAAGCGAAATTAATCAGACTGAAATGACAACTGAGAAAAACTTAGCTACAAAATGCGAAAATTACAAATTTATACTAAAATAATAAGTTCTCGCGCGAGACATTCTATTCGCGCGGTTGTGCCTTTCGCGCGAGTCTTGCTTTTCGCGTGACTTCATCTTTCGTTTGGCATCTTCATTTTCGGTGTTCGTTGTTTTGCCGAGCCTTATGTAGTCTTCTACATTATTAGATAAGAATACGTAATAAAGAGATTAAAAAAAACTATCATTCTAGATACTTAATACAAATGTGATCGTATCTATTTATTATATAGTTTGATGAATTAGTCAACACAAAATTAATTATTGATAGTTATAATTTTTTATTTACTTATCCATTTCAAAAAAATTAATTTATTTTTGTAAGTCTCATAATTGCTATTAAACTTTAAACTATTTAATTAAAATTTGCTATCATACACTAACTTATTCGTAATGAGCAATAGAACAGTTAATATCAACGTAATATTGTTAGGTGAGTGTTAAAATAAATAGAGTTACAAATCCAGAAAGTGTAATAAACCATTAATCTTCTTAATTAGTTATTGAGATCAATCTATAGGGAAAGAGTTTATGAAATTAAGATTTTAAGCATTATCACTTGGGAGAGGATATGCTACAAAGGCTATATATTTTAAAAAGGGTGAGAAGTAATTCTAACCATTGGATCAACTCATTAAAATAGATCAATGGTTCAAAAAAACGCGGTGGCAAACATGTAAATAAGTGGAAAACTGCTAACAGGTGGAGGGGCAAAAAAGTAATTTGACACAATGGTTGTTTGACACAATGGTTGTTTGACACAATGGTTGTTTGACACAATGGTTGTTTGACACAATGGTTGTTTGACACAATGGTTGTTTGACACAATGGTTGTTTGACACAATGGTTGTTTGACACAATGGTTGTTTAACACAATGATTCTTTGAAACAATGGTAGTTTGACACAATGGTAGTTTGACACAATACTAGTTTGACATAATGGTAGTTTGACACAATGTTAATTTGAAACAATAGTAATTTGGTATGTTGACATGTTGTTATATTTTGTTTTATGTTAGCATGTTAATATTTGTTGTTATATGTTGCTTTACATTACACAATATTATTTTGGTAACATGTTTTTATCGTCAAAATCAAACATAAACAAAACTCTTCAAATATGACACAATGAGTATAATGACACAATGAGTCTAATGACACAATGAATATAATGATACAATGAATATAATGACACAATGAATATGATGACACAATGAGTATTTGACATAATGAATCTTATGAAAATGAATCCTATTCTTGAATAGGCATAGAATCAACTGTTGAGGTGCTTGAAGCTTGTTATCTTTAATGCTTTAAAGATATAACTGCAATTGCGTATAATGTGACCAGGTTGTTTGCAAAACACACAATTTCTCAACTTTTTTCATGCTTGTTCGATAGCTAACTCATGAGCTGACTTCATTATTTTCGGTCTACCTTTTGTCTTTTGCTTAACAGGTACACGGAATTTTGCTTCATTTCGTTCGCTCCCTCCCGTTAACTCTGCAAACCTATCTCTCCTGCTTGGAGGTGGGGCGACCATTTAAACTTCATCAGCCTTAGACTTGTAACTATTCAAATAATCAAGATAAAAACATAACTCATCTTTTTCGTAACCAATTGATTAACAATATTTGTTTTATTCAGACACAATGACAATACAAAAGACACAATGACGAACAAAAAGACATAATGATAATATATAAGACACAATGATGATGTCAATCAATAACAAAATTCATATAACAAACACAACAGCATAAAAGACACAACGTATAGAGACTCACCTGATATTTATAAAATATGTTCAACAACATATTGATAATGTCCAGAGTAATCTAACAGTATAGACACAATAACTGTTTTATTCAGATACAATGACAACACAAAAGATACAATGACGAACAAAAAGACACAATGATGATACCTATAACACAATGATGATACCTATGACACAATGATGATACCTATGACACAATGATGATGTCAATCAATAACAAAATTTACAGAAATCAGACAGTATAGACACAATGATGATCCAAACGATAAAATTACGGTATGAAAATTAACATACTATTTCAATTACAGTATATAATCGTCTTCATACGTACCAAACTGATGATCAATCGTCGACATCGACGAAGTAATTAATGTAAAGCAATCTTCAACAGATGAATTCGATCGTTTGAATCTTCAACGATTGAAATTGATGTAAGTTGAAACTTCGTACGTTTAAATCTTCAACGATTAAAATTGATGTAAGATGAATTCGATCGTTTGATCGCTTAAAAACCTCAATCGTACAGAAAAAGTCAATATATCCCACACATTCATCTTAATAAATTAGATTTCCTAAAATACCCCTCCTTCCATTTTTAAAAATATGTCACATGTCACTCCGATTGCTTCTCACACTTTTTACATAATGTTCCCTTTGTATTTGAACTTTTCTCTTATCACTTTTATTGACTTTCTTAAGGTTCATCTCTTTTTTATAAACGTTTAAAACTTTTATATACGACACTATTTTTTTTAAATCACACCATAAAAACGAGTGTTTTATCTTTAAAACAAGTATAGTATCATTATGTAAAAATGTTTAAAAAAAGCTTACTTTATTCAGCTCATACAATTTAATTCGTTATTGTGTTTTTATTCATTATGATTTTTCGTTCGTTATTGTATTTTTCTAAACATTATTGTGATTTTATAAAACGATGGATGCTAAAAAAATATAATGGTGAAATAATATTATTATGTATTTCTAGATTGTAAAACATAATTATAAAATAATAAGGGTTATTGGATTTTTATAATCTCAACTTTCATTTTTTGGTCGTAACTAATCTCAACTCAATTAATGTTTACAGACATACTCAAATTTGAGCTTATTTTTCTCAAACGATCTTCTACTAATTGAGAGTTAACACTGTTAGTTTTTTTATGACGTAGAATGTTTATGTGGCCAAAACACTTAACAAAAATTTGAAATCTACCCTCAATCCATTAACCTAAAACTTCTACACACTAAAACTCAAATATCTCTACTTTCTGATCTAAATCACTTGACTCGTTAGATATATATTTCGGGTAACGATGAAGGCTAGACACCCGAAAATGGATTTGATTGAGGCTGGGCGGTGACGGATTTGAAAATAAACTCAAAGTTGACCATATTTCATTAAAAAACTAACAATGGTTAACTCTCAGTTAGTAATGGATTTTTTAAGGAAAATAAACTCAAAGTTTGGAGTGTACGTAAACATTTCTAGAATTGGGATTAATCCCGGCTAATAAACGAAAGTTAGAATTATTTAAATCCAATAACCCTATAACAAGTAGTTAATCTAATACATTTAAATACTATGATAACATAACAAAATGGTATAGAAAAATATAAAACACAATGATAAAATTATGTTTTTTCTACTGGTCATTGTATTTTATTGAACGCTGAATTTTGGAAAACACATTGGTAAGATATCATTATTGTGCACTTTTAATTGGAAACACAATTATAATAACAACATATTTGCTAAAAATATATAAAATATGAGAAAAATACATGAAATGATGTAAACGTAAAATACAATGTCAAATATATATCACAAATGATGAAAAATATTTAACACAATGACCTGACGTACTAAACACAAAGATTATCATCTACACTATCTCCACCAGGCCACTCCCACTATGGCTTCGAAGTTTTCTCCGGTCCACTACCTCCTACCCTCACCGACTTCTCATCTTCTCTCCTACTACACCGAACATTGCCTTACCAACCAAGTCAATTGCTCATCAATAAATCTTAAAGAGAGATAAAAAAAATAAGAATATGACAATGATATGAAAAAATAGTTATCGAATGCAAGCGATTAAAGCTAAAAAATATACTTTGTTCGTGTGGAGGCAAACAAAATCGAGAGGATTGAAATCAAGAGGAGAGTAACGGCAATTTGTATTAGACCATGCTCTAAGTTGTGTGGATGCAAAATATAATATGAGAATCTTTAGTAACGTGGAGTAATTTCCCTTAAATTGTTTGCATTCACAGCGAAATAAGCAAAAGTAGGTTTAAAGCAATAATAACAATGATCTGACTATAAGGGTTCACAGTGAAATAAATAAAAACAAGTTGGTTGAAAGCAACCTGATATTAACTAGTCACGTACAACATCAAAAGAGAAATAAACCTAAAAAAGTTATGAGATTATTTCGAGCTTGTCTCAAATTTTCACAATCCTTAACATGTGTAATTCATTTTATTAATTGGTTAACTTGCATATGTGGCAATCCATCATTTAGTCAAACACCGAAGTAATAACCAATTTAGAAAATAAAAAATTCATACAAAATAAGATATTGTATATACTTTAAAAACCAATGAGAACATCCTTAAAGCATCATGTACAATCTCATAAAGCATGAGGGCTCCACCGCCTTCTTCCTCTACATACACCGCCTTCTTCCTCTACAAGCATCGCCTCCATGCTTCTTACATCTCTATCCTCACGCAAGTTCTTCCACTGCCTTTTCCTTCATCGACCTTTAAACTCGCATATCTCGCTCATCTTTCTCTGCAAACACACATTAAGCTCTTACAGGTGCGTTTATGCCTTATTCTCCATGTTTCTTTGCAAACACACACTCATTTTGATTTTGATAGGTTTTTGATTCAGTCTCTCTTTTACCTCTTTGCGATTTGATCACCGTTATCATCAAGTACCACTGCTGGATTAGTAACTGTAGGTAGTGGTTAGGGTTTGTTTGCCTAAATCGAATGATGGTCGCTCGATCTTCCCATTTCAGGAACCTGAGGTGGCCATGGTGGTCGCGGCGTTTTGTTAGACGACTGTGGTGGTTGTTGTCTGTCGCTGAAGGATGAGCATATACCATCTTCGATCAGCCCCGACAGGTTTGTCATTAGGAGTGATATCAAACGATTTTTGTCGATTGCGTGTTTAATAAGTTCAATGTTTTGATTTTGTGTTTTTCTGCTTTAGGTTAGGCATGTTCGTAATTAGGATTTTGGCAATTTGGTAAATTATTTGATGAATTCAAAATTTTTATATATTTATATTTGACTATAGTCCTATACAATCTGTTTTAGACGGAGACAGCTTTAAAAGTATGGGTACCGAAGCCCAAATCTAATTAATATTGGTTGATTATCATCTCCTTACGGTGAATTAGGGTTCCCAATCGATGAATTGCACTCCGATGAAGCATGCGTTGGCCTCATTTGTGAAGGTAATCATTACAACTTTAATTTTTGGAGACTATGTTGAGTTTGTGTGTGTTTGTATAAGATTGTATATGTTTCATTTTACTTCTAATTTGAGTTTCGTAGTTCTTTTTTGGCACATCTTAAACTCAATTTGGAACATGCTGCTCTCAAATAATATGTTAGTCAAGTTGATGTCAGATTTACAAAATTGTTAGCTGATCTATAATTTTAGATGCCATCCTAATGAATGTGGTCACCATATTAGCCACTGAACCTTGAAATCTTGAATCAAGATGTTTAGTGACTAAAAAGTACTTAAATTGATATTTTGAGCCATATAGTTCTCATCATGATTTGAATATTTGATTTTATATGAATTGAAGACGTGTGATTAATACTTTTGGGTATGGTTTTATGCTTTTTGGTTGTGTTTATATAATTAGTAGTATGGTGTACTAAAACATGTTTATCTACTAGCATGATAGATCTACAGAATGGACTTATGATGAATTTAGTGTTGTTTCTGTAGCTGCGGGTACGCGCCATCTTATTTTATGATATTAGTTTTTTGTTAAAAGGAAGTGAGAAGAGGCGGATGCTTCTAGCCATTTAAAGCATAGTGACTGAGACAGTTGTGATTCTATAGGTTTCTTGATATTCAATACTGTAATGACTACTGGATGATTGGTTAGTAACAAATTGATACACTTATGTACCTAATTAGTCCTAAACGCACAACTTTAATAGAGCCAAATATAAACGAATGGCACATGTGGCGTTGATTTGTCTCTCATAAATTAATGAGAGACAATTGACACCAATGGGTTTTTTTTAGTTTCCTACTACCAAAATTGACACAATGAAATCTTAGTCTAGAAAATCTTAAAATGAAAACAATTTGACTCTGATGCAATTTGATTTGTGGTTTTGCATCTGCTAATGGTTTCTAGGCAGCCATACCAACAAATCTGAGTTATGACAATACTATTTTTAGATGCAATATGTTTTTTTCATTCAAAGATAGAATTTAGGGAGACGCCCTTCGTGTTCATTTTCCAAACCCTGGTGGTTTTATTTTACTCCTCTTTCTTTTCTATATAACATTTTTTATTTTTAATTTTTTACTTACTTTATACTTCTTTAAATTCCATCGTGTAGCTATTGCATTAGTTAGATTAGCCGTTACGGTATGTTTTTTATGCACGTCTTAAGATTTTACCCTATTTTGGAATTCCCGTGCAACGCGCGGGAAAACAACTAACATTGATTTGTAAATCATCATAGTTCAGTATACCTATTATTATAAATCCTTTAACAATTATAGTTTTCTTCAAACAGTTTAATCCTCTGGATAAGCTCCTTCTATATTCATCAAAATTGGGCGATTTTGACCAATTAACATCTAACATTGATTTGTAAATCATCATAGTTCAATATACCTATCATTATAACTTTATTGATTTTCAGTTACAACTAAACTCAGATTTCTAGGATAAAGGTAACCTACCTAATGTTGTAACTTGATTCTATTTTCCCCCTAATGCTTAAAACTCTTTATGTTCATTTTACAAATGCATAGCCTAAAAGTTTTCCAGCCACCTCACTTTTGACTACCACATGTTGAGGAACTATTAGATAAAAACAACACGAGCTCTTTTGATATATCTTTTGTAGCCATCCATGAAAAAGAAATTTAGCTACGTTGTTCTCCTATGTATTATTGTTCATCATGTACTCTCCTATGTATTATTGTTCATCATGTACATAAACTAGATATGTAAAATGTTTCACGTATTATTTTGCGTAGATTAAAGTTGAAAAGTACTTCCCTTAAGATGCAGTTATTAATGACACAAAAACGCCCGCCGCATCGCGCGGGGGCCTTTTGCTAGTTTTAATATAATTGCATTGAGTAGCTAATAATGTAAATTTTCATTTTGATTAAAATTCATTTATTAGAAATTCATAAAAAAATATTTTTTAGAATTTCACATGTGAAGTTCGGACTTAAAATATGATCCAATTTAGGTCCTGTTTGATTTTACTGACCCAACGTCTGACCACTGACTGGCTGACCCGGTCAGCCAGTCAGTGCGTTTAATTCGTCTGATTGGTAGTTCTGACCCGGACTGAAGGACTAACCGAGTCATCTTTTCTTCCCTTCTGACCCACCCCACCCACCCAATCAGCCCCTTCCTCTCGCTGCGCTCTCGGTTCCTCCCTGCGGTTCTGACCCGCTCTCGGTTCCTCCCCTGCGGTCTCGTTCACGGTCATCCCCTCCCCCACGCTCTCGGTTGGCTTCATCCCCTCCCAAGTCCCGACCGAGCCCTAATCCAGCCCCTCTGCGCTCTCGATCGGCCCTAACCGAGCACCAAGTTCGCGAGCCCTAACCGAGCACCAAGTTCTACATACCTACGGTAATCATCATTCCTTTATGAATATAGATGTATATGTAGATGGGTATGTATATGTGTATGTATATGGGTATGTAGATGTGTATGTAGATGGGTATGTATATGTGTATGTATATGGGTATGTAGATGTGTATGTAGTTGGGTATGTACATATGTATGTATATGGGTATGTATATGTCTATGTATATGGGTATGTAGATGTGTATGTATATGGGTATGTGGATGTGTATGTATATGCGTATGTATATGGGTATGTATATGGGTATGTATATGGGTATGTATATGGGTATGTAGATGTGTATGTAGTTGGGTATGTATATATGTATGTATATGGGTATGTATA
This sequence comes from Flaveria linearis, assembly GCA_024085815.1. NCBI lineage: Eukaryota > Viridiplantae > Streptophyta > Magnoliopsida > Asterales > Asteraceae > Flaveria > Flaveria linearis. The sequence goes on along the minus strand of CM044018.1, from coordinate 44,280,030 downwards.
TCTGTATGTATATGGGTATGTATATGGGTATGTAGATGTGTATGTAGATGGGTATGTATATATGTATATGGGTATGTATATGGGTATGTAGATGTGTATGTAGATGGGTATGTATATATGTATATGGGTATGTATATGGGTATGTATATGGGTATGTAGATGGGTATGTATATGGGTATGTATATGGGTATGTAGATGTGTATGTATATGGGTATGTAGATGTGTATGTATATGGGTATGTATATGGGTATGTATATGGGTATGTATATGTGTATGTATAGGGCAATAATGTTATTTTATCATTCAGCAAAATCAGTCAGATATTAAATCAAACAGCCAAGTTTCAGTCAGATACAGACTCAGTCAGAACCTCTTACTGGGTCAGCTTCTTACTCAGTCAGATCTTACTCAGTCAGCGCAATCAAACAGCCCCTTAATGTCTTAAATTTGAAAAGAAACTACCAAAAGGTGGTTCCTGTTGGAAGGCAGACCTCATTACCCGCAACAGACGAATTCTTCAATTTTGGTCGCTTCTCTTTTTTGTTCGATTTTCACACATAGAGAATAAATCATTCTTGAATTCGAGTTTTTCCCGATTGAACATTAGATTGAACACCAGATAATTTCAATATGAAAATGATATGCGACTCTCAGATCTTCCAAGTTTAATTATTGAAGTACAAATCATCTACACAAAAGGACTACATAAGTTGTTAGGCTCATCACATTAGCCGTTTCTTTCTTAGTCATGATTAATTCTTACATGTTTATGTTTAGGTGGTAACTAATAAGTATTGTATGTTTATGAACACGACTATCAATATCATACTTATAGTAGAACAGCTGAATAGATGTTTAAACATCTTAAGACATTCATGAAACTAAAGCTATCTAGTCTCGAGACTTATACCTTGAAATGTTTAATGAAAACCTCAACCATGAAATTGAAGAAAACAACACTGAATAGATTTATTTGTAGTTTTAGTTCATGAAATTATTAATAGGAAATTAATTATTGGTAGTTATAATTATCGATGTTTCTTATAAAAAAATTAACTTGTATTTGTAAGTCTCATAGTTACTATTAAACTTTTCAGTTGAACTTTGATAAGATACACGAACTTATTCCTTAGTAGATTTACGTAATATTGTTATTGTTATATTAAATAGTATTGTTTTTTTTTTCAGATCTCTCTAAACAACTACTTATTGAGGTTAAAGCGATCCCATTCATTTCAAATTAAACGTTTACAATATTGAGGTTATTACTTTATTTTGGTAAGCATAAGTTCGTTATATTTTCATTGTAGCTTTTGGCTCAAGTATTACACTACAAGAATTCTGGTCATTAGTGACGACATTATTAGTGGCGACATAGGTATTAGTGGCGACATAGGTATTAGTGACGACATAGGTATTAGTGGCGACAGAGGTATTAGCGGTGACACCTTTAGGGGCGACGTGTCGCCGCTAATAAGTCTGATCCGTATCAAGCTATTCAGCACACTTGTGGACGTTGATCAATTTCAGATCTGACGGTTCAAATTTAGCCGTACAAAAAAGCAATAGCGGTGACGGCATTGGCGGCGACCCGTCGCCGCTATTGCCCTTTTCCCCAAATATCAGCTATCTGCACCATGCCAACAGATGCGCGCGAACATAATATTTTCCCTCCAGCTTTCTGCTCTCTCCTCCCCCCGACCACCGGCGACCACCGGCGACCACCGGCGACCACCGGCCCACCGCAGACCTCGCCGGAATCGCGCTCCCCACCGCAGACCTCGCCGGTTTATTAGCGGCGATTTTTTAGCGGCGAGTCGCCGCTAAAGGCAATAGCGGTGACATACGGGGTCTTTAGCGGCGACTTTGGCCGCCCCTAAAGACCTTTCTCCTTGTAGTGTAAATGGTGATTATGCCTCATCACTGATGTAAAACCTTGAAACTCTCCCAGAAAACACTAACACACGATCTCAATCACGTGAATGCGGAATGTAAACGTGATTGGATAGAAAAGCAGATTGGATTGAACATAAAAATGCTTCTTCGATTGAATTGAACAACCTATAAAAGGTCTTGTGTAGTTTTCGCACAGTACAGTATGATATTGAATGAAAAGCTTGATTACAAAAACGAAATAAAGCTATTTATACTAAACAGTGAGTTCTCGCGCGACAGGCATTTCGCGCGGCTATGGCTTTCGCGTGGCATCTTCTCTCGCGTGTAAGCTTGTCTCGCATGGTCTGCGACTCGCGTGGGATCTGCTTCTCGCGTGGGAACTGCATCTCGCGTGGCTTCAGACTTTCGCACAGGCAGTTTGTTTTGCCGATCCTTGAGTTATCTTCTACAATCTCCCCCTAGGCTCGGTGAAACATATTCAATCAAAGTCAACATTCGCCTTCTTGTATGAGCCAGCATAGGCATACCATTTGTTTCTCAGGATCCGATCAATCATCCACACGTACTGGCAAGACAGAAAATAAACGGACTCATTAGCTGAAATAGGGCAGTGTAACAGCTTGATTAAGTCGTCTTTGCCAAACTTCATCAAGTCTGCTGGATCAATGATTCGATATGACCTGTCTATACATCTGATCATAGCGTGACCGGAATCCTTTTCACATCTCCAAGATATAAGTTGCTTCAAAGTGTTGGGAGGAACTGGAGCATGCACAGGGACTTTTCTAATAAATTTGGGATGTTGATAGACTCGTATCTTCATAGGAGCTTTAGTATTTTCATCAATTCTTGTTGAGTCATCAATCAACTTTGATTTTGCAGTCTTAAAATCCTTGAAGTTTGTGCGCATCTCCCTTCGTATTAGTGATCTTATCAGTTCAGCTTCACTGTAATTACTTTCATTGAAGAATGGAGCTTTGCCCATGGAGTATAAATCAGCAGCACGTAGAGTATGGAAGTCTTGAGTGCTCTTTAGATAATCAATTTCTCCATTCCTTCTCTTTATGACATACAGTCTTTTCTCGCCATCATATCCCCAGCTAATGACATGAGACATTTCACCATACTTCTGCTTAGGTTTAGAAATGAATAGAAAATGAGCTTCAGTAGGTGGTGGTGGTGCTTTGAACATCAATCCTCCTCTAGTAAATAAAGCAATCTGACCAGTAGAGTCTTTCTTTGTAGCAACAGCAGGAGTTTCACCACTCACAGTCTCAGTCGGTATTTCTCCTTCTTCAAGATTAATATCTTTAAACAGCTCTTGAAGGTTGTTCCCAAAAATGTCTGTATATTCATTCTGCCCTTCCAGATCATCAAACATATCAAGTTCTTCTTCAACAGCTCTAGATGAAGTTTGTTGAAAAGAGTACAGTTCCTTTTCATACACACTTTCCGTGGCAGGGTCCAGTGGATCATATCCTTCTGGATTACTAACACTTGGTCGATCGACATTATCAGTGTTAGTATCTCGAGTTGGACTCGAAGAAGAACCTGTAGCATTACCTCCATCATCATTATCACCATCATTACCTCCATCATCTCCACCATCATCATCATCATTTCATCTCCACCATCATCTCCACCATCGTCATCATCATTTTCATCATCATCTTCATCATCATCCTCATCATCATCAGAATCAGCATAATCAACTAACTCTTCATCCTCCCTTTCATGAACAATAGGCATAGAAACCATGTGTTCTGGCTCAACGAAAGCTGTAGATGTGTAAGCTTCGGTGATAGGTACTTCAGATGAAATAGGAACATCTTCAGTAGTGCTAACACTTAGCTGTTCAGTGGAGATTTGAGCTTCATTAACCACTTCCTTTTCTTGAACATTCTCAGTAGGAGGAGGGCTTGGAGATCGTCTACTCGATTCACCAATTACAGTTGTAGACCTTATGATTGGTGGCTGATGAAAATAAGTCTGTGAAATGAATTCTCTCAGCTCATTCAGTTGTCTTTCCAGCCCAGAAGTGTAGTCAAACATGCTCTTCATTTGTTGCTCAAGAGAGGCCAATCTTGTGTCTTTGATAGCTGAGTCGAGATGAATCATGTTGATCAGATTTGTCTTCTCTTCATTACCTTTCTTTAACTCAGCAATCAACTTCATATTCTCAAAATTTTCTTTCTCCAGGTTCTTTATTCTTTCTTCTAATGTGATGGAACCTGGAGTGCTTGATGATTCCTCTCTTCTTTGAAACTCTGGAGGAGTATTCAAGAGTGTATCGACATCAAACTCTAAATTTTCTTGATGAGGCGGTGTAGAAAAACCTGAGCCAGAAATATTAGCTGCTCCAGAAACAGGAACTGTTTCTGTTTCAGGAGCAGAAGAAGTCACATCATCTGTCTGATCATGCTCAGTCTCAGTAACAACCACATGTAAACGTGTCCTCCTGGGTATAATTCCACGACCTCTCTTTCTAGCAGGGAAATCTCTCCTCCGTGCCATACGTTTTCTTCGTGAGGATGTACTTGGCGACTCTTCAGGGACATAATCAGTATCCCTGTCTTCCTCATTTGGTCGAGAAGATGTTGGAGTAGAAGGGGTTGGATCAGTTTGGATCACATAGGGAACATTCCCTATTTGATCACTAGCAGTCTCAGAACTTGAAGCAGAGTGAACAACTCCTTCCATTCCTCCTTCACGCACAGGCTCATCTTCAAACAACTTCTCAATCTCTTCATCCAGATTATCTCTAGCAGTAGAAGTAGAAGCACCAGTTTGTGCCTCATCAGTATGAACACCTTCACCAATCTCATCAACATTTTCTTCAATCTCAGAGAATTTTTCGATCTTAGCAAAACCTTCACCAGAGCATTTGTTTCCTCTGGTTCCAGTAAGGTGTGTAAAAATCTCCTTCTTAATCGTCTGTACAACATATTTTGGAGATCTCTGAGTGGCAAGCTCAGGAAAAGCATCATTGATGATAAGTTGCACAAATCTCGGGTACATGATAAACTTTCTCCCTGGATTGGCTGTAGCGTTTTTCAGCATCTCTTGAAATATAACGCCAGAAATACTGAATGGAATATCATCCACCAGAGAGACCAATAAAGAACCAAACACAGCACTAAGACTGTCCATCCCAGCCTTCAGATTACTTAGACAGTGGATTACCACGTGAAATAAGTATTTCCAGTATGGTGGTAACCACTTCTTTTCCAGACTTGGATATCTATACTCGTATCCCATACGAGTCAAACAATCTATCACAACATCATCCTCAAGTCTAGTTGGAGCATTATCTTGATCATCAAACAGTAACACTCTGTTTAGAATAGCCTGTGAGACAGTCACTCTTTTCTCCTTGACTGTGGCAGTGATAATCTGATTACCAGCTTGGTCTTTTTCCAGAGTAGCAGTGCTCCAGAAAGAATCAATAAGCTCAGAATATATTGCTGGATCAGAAGATATAGCATATACAATCCGAGAATTCTTCAGTCCCTCGATCATAGAAGCAAATAGTTCCTTTCCTTCCGGAACCTCGTCTAGATAAGCAACACAATTATGATTTTTATTAAAAATCATTTGTGCCATCTGCATTGTCACAACAATCAGGATTAGAACACTTAGAATATAACTTAATTATGCCAAAATAGTTGCAACACTTAGAACAAAAATTTACACTTAGAAAATTTCATCACTTGTAAACAATTAATCATCTCAAAGTTTAGTCACAAGTGAATACATGTATAACACTCAATGTTTAGTCATAAGTTGTAAGTGATAAATCCATTTACGACAACAACAGAATCAACACTTAGATAAATTGTAAAATTTTCTGTCAAGCGAAAACAACTCATGCGAAACTGAATACTGTGCAAAAGTTGTACTTCAAGCGACAAAATTGTTCACGCGACAAAACTGTTTTGTGCGAAAGTTCTGTTCATGCGAAAGCACTTTGCGAAAACTGGGTTTAAGCTAAACTTGCATTTCACGCGAAACCAAATCTCACGCGATAACAATATTCACGCGACAACCCCTTTTCGCGTCTGTTCATTTCTTGTGCGATTCGCACAACACAAATTCAAATTAACAGTTCAAAACGTGTTTTTAATCCATGAAAGCCAGATCATTGCTGTCGCCTAAGTCTATTAGGTGTCTTACATCGTTTAATTTCTACATTAAAGTCCTTTTAGTAAGTTTTTGGATCAAGATGTTAGGTTTCCCTTAGCATTTCAAATCTACAGTAATCCAATCAACCATGTTATACCTGTAAGTCACAATCTGAGAGTAATGCTAACGAAATATGGAACACAATCAGAACAAGAGTGAGAAGATGACGGTTTTTGGTGTATGCGAAAAGGGAATTCGGATGATGTGCGAAACGGGTTTTCGGGTGTGAGTTAGGCGAAAATTGATTTCGTCTTGAACACTGTGAACTTTATATCCCTGACACGTCACGCAAAAACTCCTTTCGTGAAATAACCTATTTCGCGTGACTTCCCTTTGTCGCGTGAGATTAAGAATTTTTTTTTTTTCAAATTTTTCAAATTTTTCAACTTTTAAACTTTTCAAACCTTTACACAACTGTCAATCTTTTTATTTTCAATGAATTAAGTCAACATAACATGTTATTTACCAAGTGACCAATTAATTTAATGAATCTTCAATTTTCAAAAATTTTCTTGTTATTTATTTGTCCTAAAAATAAAACACTATAAAAGTGAAATAAAAACAAACACTTACATACAAAATAACAAAAGAATGAAAACAATTAAAGAATCAAGATCGGATTTGCTTGTTTTTGTATAAGAATTTTCATAATGAGATCATATAGTTCTTTGTCAAGTTAAGACTCTGTCCGGCTTTATTTAAAATAACTGGTTAAATTGATTGTCAATATCTGTTGTCCTCTTTAAACTTATACTTCATGTTTTACTCAGAAACATAATGAGTGATATATATTATGTTTTGTGTTGATTTAATATAATTCAGTGGATCCCACAATCAGAACTTCTGTAAAGTAATTATTATCCTTCAAGACACTATCGAGATTTTCAAGTCACCCCAATTTGACTTAAACCATGTATTGATGATCAGTGATACCATTTATTGTATTCCTAAATATAACTATTTGAGCATAACTAGCCTGAGAAATATTTCTTAACCCGGAATATTAACAAGTTTAAGGACTTACTGACAGCCATCCGGACTTACGTCTGCCCTCTCAAGATGTTTAGGACTTACAAGCCATCCGGACTTACATGCCCCATCTTTCGATTTTGCCTTCCAAAGTTAAAAACTATTCTCAAAATAGAAAATATATACCATATAGTATGTATGTCTTTTAGACATATCTTTTGATTTATTGTGCTTCTTGGCATCTTATATCCTATATGGCCTTTGTTGGCATCTTTTTGCTCAATTATTTTCTTTTTGTGTTTTTCTCCTTTGTTTCTTTTTATTTTTATCTTTTATATATATATATATATATATATATATATAGTTATGATAATCACTGAATCAATCACATACAGGCTTGAGTATGACAAGATTATATCTCTCAGTCTGTGTTAGAACATTTTTGGTACATAATCCTGATATGTTCCCCACTAAATCAATTTCTTTAATTCAAGTTTAATCACTCAATTATGATCTTTTCATTTCTGAAAGCAAAGCCTATCGACATATCAAACATAATCCAAGTGTATTCGTATTTATGCCTTTGAAAGTACTTATACTCGTTTTGAACTTTGTAATATCATTTCTCATTGTAAGTATGAAAATTTCTTCTTTTGATTTTGGCAATCCTTTGATCTTAACTCCCCCTAAGACCAAAAATATTTTTCAGAACTTGTTTTTTTTCTAATTTTCTCCCCCTAAAATTGTGATTGTTCTTTCAAGAAAAAGAAACAATTGCTATTTTATGCTTTATTAAAAACTGAAAAATTCGTTTGTGAAGATTCATTAAACCAATTTATCCAAAGTTAATCATTCCCAATGATTGCACAAGGAAATCAAATCGAGAATGATCAAACGCCTTGGTAAACAAATCAGCGATATTTTCAGTTGACGGCACTTGTTTAAGATGAATAAGTTTACGATCAAAACAGGCGCGGATAAAATGGATACGGATGTCAATGTGTTTAGTTTTAGAGTGTTGAATGGGATTTTTCACGATGTTTAGTACTGCCGTGTTATCACACCAAATTGGTGTGTCATAAATATTGAGACCATAATCGAGAAGTTGTTGCTGAATCCAGACAAGCTGGGAAAAACAGCTCGAAGCAGCCACATATTCAGCTTCGGCAGTGGATGTGGATACAGTGTTCTGCTTCTTACACTGCCAAGAAATGAGTCGGTTACCCAAGAATTGACATCCTCCTGTGGTCGATTTCCTGTCTAAGTTACAACCACCATAATCACTGTCAGTATAAGCAAATAAATTGAAATCGGAATTTCGAGGATACCAAAGACCAAGTTTAGGTTGACCCTTGAGATACTTGAAAATCCGCTTGACAGCTTTCATGTGTGATTCCTTTGGATCACTTTGATAGCGAGCACACTGACAAACAGGGAACATGACATCCGACCTGCTTGCAGTAAGATACATGAGGGAACCAATCATCGATCGGTAAAGATGTTGATCAACTGATTCTCCTAATGGATCTGGAGTAAGAGTAGGACGAGAAGCCATTGGAGTTGGAGCTACTTTGGAATCTTGAAACTTGTATTTCTCAAGAATTGTCTGAACATACTTTTCTTGATGAATGAGAATACCTGTCTCAGATTGAGTAACCTGAATACCCAAGAAAAATGAAATTTCCCCAAGGGAACTCATCTCAAACTTCTTCTTCATCACCTCTTCAAACTCCGTGCACATACTATCATTTGTGGAGCCAAAAATGATATCATCGACGTAGATTTGAACCAAAATGATATCATCGCCTGATTTTCGTATGAATAAGGTTTGATCAATTGCACCTCTTGAATAACCATTTGCAAGCAAATGTTCAGTCAAAGTTGCATACCAAGCACGAGGTGCATGATGTAATCCATATAGCGCCTTATCCAACTTGTATACATAATCAGGATGATCTGGGTCTTCAAATCCAGGAGGCTGACAAACATAGGTTTCTTCCTTCATTTCTCCGTATAAAAATGCAGTCTTAACATCCATCTGGTACACCTTGATGTTCATGTATGAAGCAAAGGCTAAAAAGATGCGTATTGCTTCTAGTCTTGCAACTGGAGCATACACTTCTTCATAATCCAATCCTTCAACTTAGTAAAATCCCTGCACCACAAGACGTGCTTTATTCCGAACTATAACACCTTTTTCATCCGTCTTATTTCTAAAAATCCACTTTGTTCCAATCGGAAGCTTATCCTTTGGAAGTTCAACAAGATGCCAAACATTGAGCTTCTTGAATTGCATCAACTCATCTTGCATTGCTTCTATCCAGCTGTTTTCTTTGAGTGCCATTTCCACATTCTTGGGCACTATTTGTGATAGAAAGCAAGCATATAGACATGTGTTGATTGCCCCTGATTGACTTCTGGTAATTACACCTTCTTGCAACGGACCAATGATTGCTTCAGTTGGATGAGTTTTATGTATTCTCAATTGAGGAATCTCATCTGCAACCATTCCATCTTCCAAATTTGTAATATGTTCAACATTATCAAGAGCTTCTTCAGAGTGTTGAGATTGATACACAATAGTTTCTTCAAGTGTGTCATCTGAAATAGGAGTTTCAGAAGCAATAGACACATTTGGAGATTCTTCAAAAGGAACTTGAATGATTTCTATCGGTGTATGTATAGTTTTTGAAGAAGATGAAGATAATGGAGAACTCAATGATTCTTCCAGCTCCTGAGTAGGAATTTGTTCTGAAGAAACATCTAATGACTCAGAACATGCAGATACAGGTACAGAAGCTGTAGGAATATCTTTGAATGATGAATCAACAGCAGAATCATCAGATATCAAAGATGAAAGGTCCTCAATGATTTTGTTGTCCAAGGAGATTGCTTGAGAAGTAGAATCTGCAGATGAAGGTTTAGAAATTTTAAAATTTATGAACAAAGATTCATAATCATAAACCCATGAAGGAGCTGAACCTGCATCAGTTATGTTAAGCTCGTGCCAATCAATGTTAAATGACTCGACTATTTGTCTAGTTCTTTTATTATAAACACGATATGCAACTTTATTGGCAGCATATCCCACAAAGTAACATTCATCAGCCTTTTCAGAAAATTTTGAACTAGATTCAGTTGTATGCAACAAAGTGCAACAACAACCAAAAGCTTTAAAATATTTAACTTTGGGTTTGTGTTTATAAAATATTTCATATGGAGTCTTATTTAATCTTTTGTTGATTAAAGCACGATTTTGAACATAACATGCAGTATTTACTGCTTCAGCCCAAAAGAACAAAGGTAATTTGGCAGCAGAGATCATTGTTCTAGCAGCTTCAATCAATGTTATATTCCTTCTTTCTGCAACTCTATTCTGTTGTGGAGTGCCAGCAGCACTGAATTGTCTGGCAATTCCCTTGGATTCACAAAACTCATTTAGAGTTTGATTGCAAAACTCTGTCCCATTGTCACTTCTAATGCATTTTACCTTTTTCTCTGTCTGATTCTCCACCAAAGTAATGAACTTGATCAAAAGGTGTGGAGTTTCATCCTTAGATGCTAAGAAAAACACCCAAGTAAATCTAGAAAAGTCATCAGTAACAACCAGACAATAAGATCTTCGACCCAAGCTTAAAACACTCACTGGACCAAAAAGATCCATGTGTAAGAGTTGTAAGATTGATTCGACTGAGTTGTGTGCAACTGGTTTGTGAGGAAGTTTATGTTGTTTACCCTTTGAACATGACAAACAATGTTCATTTATTTGAAATTCCTTTTCAGGTAAACCAATAACATGATTTCCACGCACAAGTTTATTCATATTTTTAAGATTGACATGTCCTAATCGACGATGCCATAACATGGAATCATTCTCCGAGGCTTTGGATAGTAAGCAAGAAGCTGTTACCAAAGAATTAGAACAATGCATATCAAGAAGATATGTGTCATTGTCTCTCGGAGTCCTCATCAAAACCCATTCATCTGGAACAACAAAACCTGGTTTTAATATTAAGCATTCGTTATTAGTAAAGTGTGCAGAATATTGTTTGTCACATATTTGAGACACACTTAGCAGGTTATGTTTTAATTCCTCAACAAAATTAACATTCTCAAAACTAAGGATGCCGTTTGTAACTGTACCACGTTTTGTAATTCGTCCTCCTCTATCTCCTGCAAATATCACTCTCCCTCCGTTGTATGATTGCACATCTTGTAGTAATGATAAGTTACCCGTCATATGTCTTGAACAACCGCTATCTACATGCCATAGACTTTCAGTAGTCTTTTGCGGTTGTCCCTGCATCAGTAACAAAATTACTTAGATTTAGGTACCCAAGTCAAACATGACTTGAGCACATTTTGTGTTGCAGCAAGACAAAATGATTTGATATTATTATATTTGGTTTGCAAATTGACATTTTCTTTTACATCATTAGTCAAATTCTTATCCCGTTTGACATTAAAACCATTAACAACCTTTGATTTCATATTATTTGAAAATTCTCCACGAGTGAAAAACAGTTTTCTATTATGAGAAATAGAATTATGAAATCTTTGTTTACTTAATGTTTTTTGTTTAAAAGGACAATTATTTGCCAAATGATTTGTGTTTCCACACTGAAAGCATCTCTTTTGTTTTGTGTGGAAAACAAACTGTGGGTGACAATTATGAAAATTGTCATAAAAACCAAAGTCAGAGTGACTAGGTTTAACGTTCTCCACAGTCTCTCGAATCTTAGCCTCGTTAGACAATTGCAAGTTCATCTTTTGCAGATTCGAGGAAACAAAGGAATTATGACCACTTTGAATTGGAGATTTGGCAGTTTTGACTTTTGGAATTTGTGGTGTTGGAATAGGAACAGTCGTTGATTCTGCTGGAGTAGGACCAGACTTTGAATGTGCTGGAGGAGGACCAGGCTTAGATATACGGATTGGTGCTGGAGAAGGACCAGGCTTTAGAATTTTGAGATTGAATGCAGAAGAATCATTCACTTGCGAATCTGGGCTACAAACATCTTGATTCACAAGGTTAGCATTATAATGAAGTTTATTTTTAAAGAATCGAGAATTCGTTTCTTTAAAAATATGTTCTTCATTTTCAATTACACCCTTAGAAATGAATCTACTTTTAAAATCCTTTTCAATTCTTTCTTTCTGATTCGCCCTTTGATTTGCATTCAAATTATGTTTACTATTTGATTTCATCTCATTCAAAACAACATTCTTTACATTTCCTGACAAGTTTTGTTTACAAGCAAATTGTGAAACTTTTACATTCTTATTTTTCAAACATTCATTCTCATTCTCTTCCTCACTCTCACTTTCCCAATCTTCAACCAACCCATCCACCTTCAATTTATCTACAAAAACATTTTCAGGTGATTGTTTAGGTTTGGGTTCTATGATAGGATCAACAGATAAATTTATTTTGATATAAGGTTTTAAGTTTTGAGGTGGAGAGAATCCAATCCCATAGACTATATCAGAATCACAAATGTTATCAGATGATGGTAAACATGAATAATCATGATTAATTGGAGGAGCAATGTTAGAAAATCCAACACCACATTTTCGTCCTTTGATCTTTTGAGTCATTTGTGACTTGATTATTCCTTCAACCATCGTTGATGAAAGTTCAAATTTCTCAACAGTCAATTTAACCGTGGCTAATTCACTGTTGAGTCTATTAATTTCGAGAGCGAGTTCATTGTTTCTATTTGTCAAGTCATTATTCGTACATTCTTTATCATGAAGATTTAATTTCAAATTATATATTGTTTTGTTTAAACCTTCAAGTTTTTCTTTAAAAATCTTTTCATTTGACTTGTGTTTGCTAGCTTGATACTGAAGTTTTTCAACTTCCATTATCAGGCTCTCATTGTGAACTCTGTATCTTTGAACTTTCTCAACACATGTATTTTTACATAAACTATCATATACCGTGGGTTCTGAAGTTTCTCCTTCTGTTTCCTCTACCTTCTTGACCATGAATGCTTTCATTTCAGCAGTTGGTTCTTCCACTGGAGCAACATCAACAGTCTTTTAATCAACATATTGGCTTTTGACTGGAGGCTCAACAGTGTTCTCTTCAATCACAATCTTTGCTTCATCAACCTTCTCAACCTGATCTTTCTTCTCAACTTTCTCCTCTAAATCTTCAACTTTCTCATCCTTTTGTTCAACTTTCACTTTCTCCACTTCCACTTTCTCCTTCTCTTCTTCCACTGTAGCAAACAAACCCTCCAACAAATCATCAGACACGAATTCAGCAAACAGATTTTCTTCAAACAAATTTTCTTCTTCTTCTGGTTCTGGAACAATCTTTGCAATAAATGCAGTAGACAAATGTAGATCAAGGGCCTCCATTTGATCAGACCAATCATATTCAGCATTAGTTTGAGAAACTAATGCTTTAGTACCACCAGAAGTACTAGCTTTGTCTTTCTTCTGCTCTATTTCCACAGTCACCATCTTCTTTGGGCCTTCATTTTGACCAGTTTTTGGTTCAGTATACTCTCTGGCGAAATGACCTGGTTTGTCACAGTTGTAACACCTCAGGTTAGATTTGTCAAAACCAATTTTGCTAGAATTGTTAACTCCAAACATTTTCCTCCCAGTTCTTCTAGCAAAATTCTTCGCCCTGTAAACTACCATGGCCATCTGATACTTGATGTCATTCTCTTCAACATCATCCGGATTAACTTGTTGAAGATCATCAACCAGAACATTTGGAGCTGTAAGTCTTCCGGCCATGAAAGCTTCATAACTTGTCATGAAAGTGGTGAAAAGAGCAAGATGCTCCTCAGCGATCTGAACAGTCTGCTTGGATGGATTAGTGGTAGCAACATAAGCATGTTGACCACTATGAGAATCTTGAGATTGAGAGACTTGTTGGTGGATGATGGGGGAATAATGTTGAGCAGCTGGAACATTAACTTGATGAGTTACTGCTGGTTGCATATAAGAAGATGCTGCACTTCCCGATTGTTGTTGCTGACACATTTGTGTATAACTGACATAGTAATTTGGATTACTAGCCATCTTTGCATAGAGAGCAGTTCCTTCAGCACCCATAGAACTGAGATGATTTGCAGCTCGCTGCTTATCATCCATAGCATAAGACTTGATAGTTGAGATGAGATCAGTCAACTGAAGAGTATACAAGTCTTTGGTTCTCTTTATCAATGTACAGTTGTTATTCCAACTGTAAGGAAGTGAGTTGAGCAACTTCTTGTTCACAGTGATGGTTTCCAGAGTAATACCCGCACTCTTCATTTTTGTGACCAGTCTAACAAACCTGGCCATTTGAGCTTCCATCTCCTCACCAACAATATGATTGAACATGTTGAACTCTTGATTCAACATATCCTTCTTGCTCTTTCTCATGTCTTTGTTGCCCATTTTTTAGAGACTCCAGAGCATCCCATAACACTTTAGCACCCTGAACTCTTAAAACTTTTGTGAGATCTCAGTAGTTAGTGCCATTGTGATGGCAGCATACGCTTTATCATCCAGTTCCAATCTCTTGATATCATCTTCATCCCACAAATGTTCAGGTTTCTGAACCATTTCTCCTTTAACATTTTTGTACAACGGAATGTAAGGACCATACTGGATTGATCTCCACATCTTCGGTTCCGTGTAAATAACATATCTCTCAAATCGGAAAGCCCAATCAGAATAATCATCTTCACAGAGAAGCCTCGGTGGCTTGTTACCAGTACCAATTTCCGTGTCTAGATGAAGTGAAGCAGTAAGATGCTTCAGATTCGGAGTCGTTGAAGCCATAATGATCAGAAAGGCAAAACTCGGATTTCGTGCAAAACAAGATCTCGTGCGAAAAGAGTTCTCGCGCGGCACAATTTTTCGCGCGAGATAGCAGTGTATGCGAATTTCCAAGTTACCTTTTCACGCGAAATCGCATAAAAAGGTGACGCGAAAACGTACAGATCGAGCGAAAACTGTCAATTTCGAGCAGAATCTAATCTCCAACAGTTCGTTCAAGCGAAAACCACCTCCAAATCAATGAATATGTCTGATTGAACCCATTTTAATCCAATTTTAATGAATTTAGGTCAATTTAAGCTTAATTTTGATTAAAATTCACTTAAAGTCCACTAATTCAGTTAAAATCGGTCCAACTCAGTCCAAATCCTCCAAAATCGAGCAGAATAACATCTCCAAATCAGAATCTAATGTAATCAAAGATGAATTTCTTCAAATATGAGTAAAACTCAATCCAAATCTCTTCCAAATCGTGGTTCTAGAGCCTATTGCTCTGATACCAATTGTAAAACCTTGAAACTCTCCCAGAAAACACTAACACACGATCTCAATCACGTGAATGCGGAATGTAAACGTGATTGGATAGAAAAGCAGATTGGATTGAACATAAAAATGCTTCTTCGATTGAATTGAACAACCTATAAAAGGTCTTGTGTAGTTTTCGCACAGTACAGTATGATATTGAATGAAAAGCTTGATTACAAAAACGAAATAAAGCTATTTATACTAAACAGTGAGTTCTCGCGCGACAGGCATTTCGCGCGGCTATGGCTTTCGCGTGGCATCTTCTCTCACGTGTAAGCTTGTCTCGCATGGTCTGCGACTCGCGTGGGATCTGCTTCTCGCGTGGGAACTGCATCTCGCGTGGCTTCAGACTTTCGCACAGGCAGTTTGTTTTGCCGAGCCTTGAGTTATCTTCTACAACTGAAACTTTAATCAATCAAATTTAAAACATAGTTTCCTTGATTTTGCCTTCCTAGCTTACTACTAACAATTCCACTGCAAGAAGATTTGAATATTTTTTAAGGATTGACGGGACCTATTAAACGTGATAGAAACCATTATCATATCACAAAGAAAAACTCTTTCTTTGCTCTCATTTCTCTAACTATCGATCTTCTTGAGTTCACGACCACCGACATACAACCAACGCCAATATGTTTCAGGAACTAGATCAGTTATATCATGACTCATTGATTCAATTGGGTTATGTAAAGTTTTGCTGTAACATTAAAATATTAAATTAATTATGCATGTCTATAGGTATGGGTTATAAAATATTAAATTAATTATGCATGTCTATAGGTATGGGTTATAAGAACCATATTATTAGCTCAGAATTATCTATTGATTTCAAGATATAATCAAGATCAGTTAGTTTTTGAATTTTTTGGAGAATATTAATTACCAATAAAATTAAGTATTAATTGCAATACTAGTATCTTTAGTTATAAGTAAATTCATATGAAAGTTGTATAAATATAGAATAAAAAAACGTTTGTTTAAATATAGAGAGTGGGTGTTGGGTCATCTAAGTAGCCCATATTAGTAATACT
>CM044018.1:44063639-44258639 GCA_024085815.1 Flaveria linearis | reverse complement strand
TCATGATCAAGTATTTGTGCTGCATTTTGATAAAATACAAAGGGGATTAATGAGTGTGTTTTAGGACCATAATGCCCCTTTAACCCTAATTTGAAGAGTGCCACATGTAATCCCCTTATTCCTTCTTAGGCAACTTAGGCAACTAATTATTCTTAGTTGAACCTCTACCTATATATATATATATATATATATATATTCTCGTTATAATAGGTTAAGTATATCAGTTTTAAAAGTGTTATAATTTAGTCACTCATGTATATTTTTCTCAAATTGGACCATTAAATGTTCAAATCGAGTCATCATTAAATTTTTCTTATGTCAAGTAAGTAACGGTGAAGAATACGTGGTGGTTAGAATTTGCAATATATAAAATTATATTAAAAAAAAAAAAAATACATTAATTATGAAAAAAATAAAAAAAGTATCTAAAATTTACGTCAACGTTGCATATCAGAATCAAAAGATAGATACAAATATTTTCTAATTGAAACCAAAAGTATAACATGCTAAAAAAAAATTAAGGCTTTTAATTTATATAAAATATAAAAACCGAGTGACCTAACTAGAATACTTTTAAAACTTACCTAATTGGAACACTTTTAAATGCTGGTTACTATTTTATAAAGTTACCCCTTAATTAAATTACAAAAGTAATTGAAATTTATTAAATATAAAATTGAGAAAGAAAAGATGCATTTAAAACAAAGTATTATTTGTACGTGAATTGGTAAAACACGCGCCGAACTTTGATCTATTTTAAACGTATTAAATTTGTCTTTACACGTGAAATACACCAATTTGAAGAATAGCATAGATGTATTAATAGAATTTAATGAGGCAATTATATAGATTAGGATGTATTTTTATTGTTCATTTACATACTTTTAAGGTGATTTTTAGTAAAAGTTACGAGTAAAATTATTCATTAAAATATTTGTTTAAAATGTTGAAATGAGCAATTTGAGTTGCACCAGGAAATTTAATAGATTGAAATTCATTAATGGAATAAAAAATATGACAGTGAATTAATTTTATCTTATATCATTAGAAAATAATTAATATATGGTTCTCTAATTTTAAAAAAAGTTTATTTTGAAAGATTAATGTATAGCCTATACCGATCGATGCTATTATGTTGCATAATTTTTAGTTCAAGTAAGTCATATTACTCTATTTATTTGTTTTAATGTTTTATGTATTTTTTTAATAAGCCAGACCCACTATTTAGTCTCAGTGAGTTATAACTATTTTTTAATCCTAAATATTTTTATTTAATATTTAATTAATATTTTTAGACATAATTTTAATTATATTTTATTTTAAATTATTATTTTATAAATTTTAAAATTTTAGAATTAACTAATAAATTGTTTTTTATTCAACAAGTGAAATACACAAAGTTGTGAACCTAATTAAGATTGATTTAATAAAGTCAATTTTTACTAGCGACACATGTTAATAATAGTATACTAACATAGTACGTAAGTAATAAAATAAAAAGTTACAAAATCAAATAAAAGGATCCCCTATATTTATGCGAATACCAAACCAATTTGGACAACACAGAATAATGTACACATGAACTCAAAGTCGATGCAGCTTATAAGAGAAGTAAACAAATCATTATCCATCAACACGATTTGCACATTCTTTTCTAATATACCTTATACAATGAGAAATTAAAACTGGATGAATCTAAAACCAAGAAAGTGAAAATCCACGAGTGAAATTTTATAATTGAAGTATGTATATGCAACCAACATTTTTATAATGAAAATCCTATAACTTATTATGTATTATTAATCAACTATTACTTAATATTATGAACAATTACCAAAAAAAAAAAACATAATCAAATCATATCTTTAATATAGTTATGAAGGTTTTATTATAACAAACCTTACTAAATATATTCTCCCCAATACTCTTCGCCTCGAAAATGTGAGAAAACTAGAAATTCATACGGGAGCGAAACACTATATATAGACATATAAGAAGAAAAACGCATACAACTTAATAAATATAAAGAAGTAAATAGCTGCAAATGATGGTGATGGATCTAACCGTAGCCGTTGCAGCAAGAGACACGACGACATGTAATTGTAACATATACAGCTAAGACGACAGACGCTACGACTTTGACAGCACAACAACAACAACAAGAGAAAAATAAATTAAACAGATCGAATATATATATATATATATATACACTAGCAGGAAACCCGCGCGATGCTGCGATGTCAACAATTTGTAACGTGATACTCTTTCATGATTTATAAATTAAACTTAAATTTACACAATTCCATCATAATCAATGCAATGTAGATATTGTAAATGACATTTCACGTAACAAATCTAAAACAACATTATAAAACTTAATATACAATTAAGACAGGTTGTGCAATAGTTACCCTAACAATAGCGTTGTATCTAGGATCATGGAGTGAGTTGATTAATTCACATCATCATCACTTGTTGAAGTTAAAAGAGCAAGATTATCATCACTCTAAGCAAGACTTCCTGTAAATCATAGTAAACAAATCATGATTAGAAGTTAAAAGAGCAAGATTATCAACACTCTAAGCATCATTTGTTGAATTTAACACTCTAAGCAACACTCTAACACTTAATACTTGTTTAATTATAAACACATCATGATTAGAAGTTAAATTTGTGTATTTGACCAACACAAATTGAGAAGTGCTTATCTGTTATTGCGTTTCAATATATTCCATAGAAGGATAATAAGATTCCTCATGCCCTGCAAGTAACATTTGGTTTGTAAACAATGTGGTTTCAAAAGTTCATTTGTACAATTTAGAAATAAGAAAATAAAGCCTCGTAATTTATGCTTGAGTGCAAGTGTATATTAGATGATCCATGCCTTAATTTTTCAATTTAGCCGTCATATATGAGCCATTGTAATAGCTTGATCCTGTCCGCAACTGTCAATCAGTTTGGCATATTAGATTAAAATCGCTATTAAACTACTAAAAATCAGGTTGCTAAAAAATTGCTCAAAATAAATGAAACCAACCATTAACACTTGCATAGTCATAATAATTACTGCCATGACATTAGTGAATTTGACCTAAATCAAGTCTGATCCTTCTTGTAACCAGCCTGAGGCATGAACAACAAATGGAATCCACAAAACATTAAGTATGAAAAGTAATATAAACACACTGAGATATCTATTTAAAATGACTAAATTTATAAATATGATAAATTCATTCTCTTACTCTTTGTAATAACCAAATGTTATAAAACACAGAATATGAAATTGAAAAGATGGTCATGTGTACTTCATCTCATACTCAAGATCAGTTGCACAGGCATGAGATATCGTGATTTCATCATTAGTTCCCATCTAGCTTTTTATTTTGAAACCAAATGGCAGGGCAATATCAATATTTAAAGTTCCATGTAATTAAAATCAAAGTCCATAAAAAACGAAAACTAAAGTTAAAAGGATCTTTGGGATTGCATAACTTTCTCTGCTTCCCTTTGTGGCTACATCAACATCATCTACATCATCTTCATGAGCTTTCCCTCCCTACAACATTTTGAGTAAGAAACTCTTCAAAAACAAACCTTAAATCAAAATGTTTCGTTTATCAACTAAATAAAGCGGCTAGTGACGAGTAAAGCTTTAAATGGAAAAAAACAAACCTTCACCCAAAACCAAAAGCGCAACTGGAACAGGATCACGAAACCAATCTAATAAAAAGCAAGATTGATACATACCTGAAAGAGTAACCATGAGAGCTAGGGTTTCCGAGAGGTGAAAACCACTGGACTACAAACGGTGATGGTGAAGCTACGGTAGCAAACAAGAGAAACGGATCTGGATGTGGAACCTTGCCTCTTCATTTGCTGCTCAAAGTTGTACAAATTAGGTCACCACCTGTGCATATGAAATTAGATCAAAATATTGAAGAAAAATGTAAGAAAGTGAACCTAATTCCTTGCATCCATCAACAATTTCTTCCTTGACCTCCAAAACCTAGTGTCGTAGGGGAAGAAACAAAAGTCAACCAAATGGTTTTGCATCCATCAACACCCTCTTCCTCTTCCTTGACCTCCAAACCCTGGTATAGTAGGGGAAGAATTTTTCAAAATGTATTGGGGGAAAGACATGGGGGCAGCTTATAGAATGAAGAGCCGCTCAATTTGTTCAAAAATATTCATGCTTAAAATTGTTGTACAATATGCATTAAGAGTTGTAAAACTCTTAATTTTAAGAAATTTGTGAAAAAGACCGTTTTGTCCTTCTCATTTGCTTATTATATATAGTATGTATATATATATATATGAAAGCAAATATAATGAACATCCCCAGGTCAAGACATGCTAGAGTGTGATGAAAGAAAAAAAAAATTGGCCACGCGTACAAAGAGAAATAGATGAATATGAACGCAGCCTGTTCTGCCGGTAGTGTGAAAAATTGTGCTAGCTTATTGGCTTTTAAATACTTAATTACTTGATAATATACAACGTACGGCGCTGCAAACTAATTATTCAAAACAGCTAATTTCACTCCAAGTAATTTTAAATGTATTTAAAACAGCTTATAATTATATATAGTGTCCACATGTTATAAACAAATAATCATTTTTAATATAGCAGTTTCAAATACTCTAAACTGGAACTAACAAAAAATGATGTGAGAAGACGAGCGGAGTGATATATAGAAATTTCAGTGTTTTTGTTAAAGGAGGTTTTTTTCCTTCTTCTTAAGACAATTAGTTGTTTTTCTCCCGTACTATGCGACAGGAGTTCGGTTATTTTTCTCACACTTAACGTTGCGTTGCGTACTTTGGTTGTTATTGGGCCGCCTCGTCAGAAACCATAAAAACAAAATCTTATGACGAAACTATAAGATAGTAAACATTAGTTGTCAAAGTCAAAAACTATGGGGAGGGAGGACGGCCGTTTTTCCCGCACGTAGAATCGCATTTTGGCAGCTATTGTTCTGGCTCTTTATATATAAACCATAAAAGCAAACTTTTGTGGCAAAACTCTAAAATATTAAACTTTAGAGGCCATAACGAAATATAGAACTTCACTTTTGTTGGTTGAACTAAGATACTAAATTTTAGTGGTAAAAGTATAAAAAATAAACCCGTGGCCAAACTACAAACTACTATAATTTAGTGGGCAAACTCAATTGGCAAAAGAAAACGTGACTATAAATAGTCTAATAACCAAAGTGTAATATTCAAAACTTTTGTGCTGAAATCAAAAACCTAAAGTTTACTATTTATATACTTTTTATAATATTTTTATTAATAATGGTTAGACTAAAGTTATTTCACTATAAATTATTATTCAAAACAATTTTCTTTACTCTCCCAAAGATGCAAACAATATTATCGACATGCATGCATATAGCCCACTGGCCATCTAACCACCCTCTATAAATACACACCCACACACTCGCATATATGACAACTTGACTTCATACTTAGAAAACACTCAGAAAAAAAGTGTGTGAGATTTCTAAGGAAAAAGATGGAGTTCAAGAAGTATTATCTTGATCTAATTTTGGTCCCGTTATCGCTGATGATATCTATCACCTATCACCTTTGGTTATGGCATAAGGTTCGGACTCAACCACTCTCGACTGTTATTGGTACCAATGCCCATGGACGACGGTTATGGGTATCAACTATTATGAAAGTGAGTAATTAACCCAACCCCTCGAAATTAATCCTATCGTTAGTTAATTTTTCTTTAAAGTTTAAAAACATACTATCAACCTGCTTGTGTTGGTGATTCAGAACAGTGTGATATATTGTCGTGATTAATACCAAATTTTCTAAACAGCTTAATTTGATTAATTAATTAATTTGATTAATTTGTTATTGGTTTGCTGATACACCCTTTTAATAATTCAATAAAGATTGAGCAAGGACGGGATCGAATTGAATCAATGACTACTCGATCTCGCATTATAATTAATCAACTTTTTCTACGTGATTTATGTGTGGACGTACACTGTACAGATTAATTAATCTATGATTAATTTATTTGTAAAACATGTTTAGTGGGAACACAAGTTTGGGTGCATATATTTGTAGGAATCCATAATTCCATAAAGGCTTCCAGTTTACGAAGGCACCTTCAGTATAAGTGGGATTGAGGGTGTCAAAAGGTGGGTTGTGTCATATTAAAAAAGATATACTGCAAGAAATTCGTTTCATTTTTTCAAAGAAGACAAACATGTCAATTTATGAACTTATAGAATAATGAAGACAGTCTTCTAAAGGAATTTGGTGTATGATAGATGCATACGTGCGCTCACACACACACATATATTTATATATATACGTTGAATTTACGCAATGATAAACTATTACGAGAACTAAAACAAGCATAAATCGTTTACCTTTTGTTATTGGTTTGTATTTTTTAATCATTTACTTTTCATACAAATGCAAACATTATGTGCATAAAATCATTAATTAAACAGTTTATTCATATGTTCTTTTAAATTTTAACTGTTTATGTATGCGATTTGATCATAAGTTATGTGTAGTTATTATAAACATGAATAACACCAATATATCTTTGATACATAAATATAGAAAAATGGATTGTTCTAACTTCTAAGTATTAACAAAGGTGAATTAACATTTCATTTCAATCACTTTCTTATATTTTAAAAATTTTTCAGGATTACAAAAATTAAAACGATTTATCTTGTTCTGTTCTTGCAATATATACACACGTATGTATACACATGATGATTCAAAAATAGCATAGAATTACTACTGGTGTTAATAAAGTATCACCCTTTAAACCCTTGTTTTTCACTATCTTTTGACAGGATAACGAAAAGAAAAACATCTTAGCCGTTCAGACATTCAGAAACACAATCATGGGATCAACTCTTATGGCCACTACATCCATACTTTTGTGTTCTGGTTTAGCAGCAGTTATTAGTAGCACTTACAGTGTTAAAAAGCCACTTAACGACGCGATCTATGGGGCACATGGAGAATTCGTGGTGGCGTTTAAATATGTGACTCTCCTTGTTATATTTCTCTTCTCGTTTATGTGTCATTCTCTATCAATTAGATTTATAAGCCAAGTAAATTACTTGATCAACTGCCCACAAGATTCAGCTATAGTGACTTCAGTGTATGTTTCGGAGCTTTTAGAGAAGAGTTTTTTGCTTAACGCGATAGGAAACCGTCTTTTTATCTAGCACTTCCGGTTGTGCTTTGGATATTCGGGCCATTGCTCGTGTTTCTTTGCTCTCTTACCATGGTGCCTGTGCTTTATAATCTTGATTTCTTGTTTGGAGACTCGAAGAAGGGGAGGATGAGTGAGGTAGCAGTTGAGGTGTAATTCATGGTTGATGATATTGGAACACTCGTATATGTTTTGTTATTATAATTATGATATTGAATGCACATCTGACTTTGTGAGGAGAAGATGTATAATTGTGATTAATGTGTATTAATCATTAATCAATGTTGGTTTGATAATAAAAAAGTAAAATTCATTGACAAAGTAGAAGCAATATAAAAAATCTAGATATTTTAGACTGTTCCTGTTTCATTCAAAGGCACTTATAATAACCCTTTTAACTTTTTTATCATGGTATTTAACTATTTATTTCATTTGCTTTATTAATGCAACACTTCTAACATGATAAACCACACAAACACATGCATGCATGCATGCATGCATACATACACAGGCAATGCAGATTCAGAGTTAATTTCCAAAGATTTTATGTAAGAAATGACGAATTATCCGTGGAAGAAATGTCGAACTATCGGTGAAAGTTAAAAATACAAAGTTCATTTTCGTATAAAGTGTATGACGTTTATTACGTAAGAAGACTTATGTAATGCATGAAATTAGTCAAATTATCACACATGAGTGGAATTATCATGTAAGAAACCTCCATGAGTGATAATGCAATCATGTCAGGGGCGGACCTATGTGGTGGGTAGGGGTAGCCTCCGCTACCCCTCAATTTTTAACGCGTAGTGTAAAAAAAAAAATTATACAGAATTTTTTTTTATGGTTTTACGTTACCCCTGAGAAAATTTTACGTTACCCCTAAAAAAAATTTATACTAAAAACTTTATAGGAAATTTTAAATTTTATAAAAATTAATGTAATATTTTAATAAAAATATTACCTTTTATAAAAATATTAAAAAACCCAATTCAATTTATTAATTTAACCCACTTAAAAAACCCAACCCAATTAAAAAACCCAACCCAATTAAAAAACCAACCCAATTAAAAAACTAAAAACACTTAAAACCCAAAACCCAACCCAATTAAAAAACCAAACACACTTAAAACCCAAAACCCAACCCATTTAACCCATTAACCCAAGTACCCAACCCTGATGCTCCTCAGTCCTCACTGCTCTCGTTCACTGCTCTCACAGCTCTCGGCCTCTCCCTCTCGTAGTCTCGTTCGCTGCTGGCTCGCTGAGTCGCTGCTGCTGACTGCTCACTGCTCTCGTTCGCTGCTGCTCCCTCTCGTTCGCTGCTGCTCCCTCTCGTTCGCGGTTCGCTGCTGCTCCCTCTCGTTCGCTCATCGCTGCTGCTCCCTCTCGTTCGCTGCTGCTCCCTCTCGGCCTCTTCCTCTCGTTCGATTTAATGAGGTATCAACTACATTGGTTTGAAATTGGTTTGAAATTGGTTTGAAATTATTGTGGTAACTTGAAATTGGTTTGAAATTGGTTTGAAATTGGTTTGAAATTATTGTGGTAACTTGAAATTGCTCGGTTCCTGCTGCTGATTCACTTGAAATTGGTTTGAAATTGGTTTGAGTTAGTAATTTATGATTGTGGAGTTATTGTGGTAATTTAGGTTTATGATCTTGAAATTAGGGATTTGAAATTGGGGATTTGAAATGGGGGATTTGAAATTAGGTTTATGAACTTGAAATTGGGGATTTGAATTGTGTTAATTTGTTATATGAATTGTGTTAATTTGTTATATGAATTGTTTAATCTTAGTTTGTTATTTGAAATTGAACTAGGGATTTGGAAAATGAAGAAACAAGTTTCAATAGGTAATTTTTTAAAAGAAAGTTACCAGAGGAAGATATTGGGTCTAGAAATGATGATAATATTAGATCTACAACTCCTTTGAGTTCAATTCCCTCGGTTTCAATACCTTCGGGTTCAATTCCTTCGGGTTCAATTCCTTCGGGTTCAATTCCTTCGGGTTCAATTCCTTCGATCCCAAATGGATTTGACTTAAATGATCTTCCTTCGGACCCCTTTGATAGGCCTCCTATTGCTAGTTATCATCCTAATCAAATGGATGACATAAGAAGACATTATCTTGTTAAAAAGGCTTTTCAACCACGAAATCATAAATTTCCATTCAAAGAGTATTCTAGTGGGCAAAGACGTTTTAATGTAAAATGGTTTGATACATATCCGTGGTTAGAGTATAGTACTAAAGTGGACAAAGCGTATTGCTTATATTGTTATTTGTTTAAAGAAAATGTTGGCAATCAAGGTGGAAGAGATACTTTTTCAAGTTCAAGTGAAGGGTTTTGTAATTGGAGTAAACCGGGTGCCTTAAAAGACCATGTTGGATTAGTTAACAGTTATCATAACAAGGCGATGCAAAAATGTGATGATCTTTTGAAACAAAAACAATCTATTGATGTTAAGTTAAATACGATAAGTGATCAAGAAAAAGTTGCAAACCGGTACAGATTATTAGGATCTGTTATTAGTGCTAGATTTTGCCTAGAAAATACTTTACCATTTCGAGGTCATGATGAATCGGAGAAATCTCGTTCGAAGGGTTGTTTTCTTTCGGTATTAAAGTTGGTTAGTGAGAATAATCCAGAGATTGGTAAGTACACATTAGGGAAGGCAAAGAAGAATAATAAATTAACGGCTCCATCAATACAAAAGGAGATTATTGATTGTTTTGCGAAAGAGGTTACAAAAAAGATTTGTGAAGAAATCAAGGATAATGTGTTTGGATTGTTAGTAGATGAGTCTAGTGACGTTTCTTTAAAAGAACAAATGGCGGTAGTTTTGAGATATGTAGATAAACTCGGGTCGTTAAAGAAAGTTTTATTGGAATTGCTCATGTGAAGGATACATCATCTGCTACTCTTAAAGAAGCCATTCTTTCTTTATTAGCAAATAACCAGCTGAGTATTGATCAGGTACTCTCAAATTTTATTTTTTCTACTATTAAACTTTAATATAAATTAATTATTAATGTGCAATTGTTTATTTTTAAACACAGGTTAGGGGTCAAGGTTATGATGGTGCAAGCAATATGCGAGGAGAGTTTAATGGCTTAAAAGCTATGATTTTGAAAGATAATCCATCGGCACATTATATACATTGCTTTGCTCATCAACTACAACTAGTGATTGTGGCGGTTGCAAAAAAGCATGATGGTGTTAAAGAGTTTTATGATTATCTTAACATGGTTGTTACTACGGTTTCTGCTTCTTGCAAACGAAAAGATATGATACGGGAGGCAAAAAGAAAGAGTGTTGAGGAAGGAATTCTTTCAGGTGAAATTAAGTCCGGAAAAGGATTAAATCAAGAGACTTCCATAGTAAGAAGCGGAGATACAAGATGGGGTTCTCATCATGCAACAATCATAAGTGTGCTTAAATTATTTCCGGAAGTTGTTGACGTGCTTCGTTATGTTAAAAAAGAAGGAGATAGCACTCAACAACGAACTAGTGCAAAAGGTATTTTATCCTATTTTAAGAAGCTTGAGTTTGTTTTTTATACACACTTGATGGAACATATTTTGGGACACACAAATGTTTTATCTAAACATCTTCAAAAAAAAGTCAAGACTTATTGGAAGCGAGTAAGTTAATAAATGGAACAAAACAAGCATTGAATGATTTAAGGCAAAAGGGATTTGATTCTATGTTGGAAAAAGTAACTTGTTTTTGTGAAAAAAATCATATTAAGGTGTTGGATATGATGGAAAGTTATGGTAACCCAAGAAACCGAAAGAATGTCATTACTAATCGACATCATTTTGAGGTTGAGATTTTTAATACGGTTTTGGATATGCAAATTCAAGAATTGGGGAATCGATTTAATGAGGTATCAACTACATTGGTCGAAAATATGTCGGGTTTAAATCCTTGTAATGGATTTTCAAAGTTTGATATATCTAAGATAGTGGCTTTTTCGGAGATGTATCCGGTTGATTTTAATATGAATGAAAGAGGATGTATTTTGGGTGAGCTTAAGGTGTTTTATCACTCTGTAAAAGAAGATGATAGATTTATAAACTTGAACGGAATGTGCCATCTTGCTCGGCTAATGGTGGAAACCGGAAAAAATCTATCTTTTCCTTTGTTTTATCGGATATTGAAGCTAGCATTGATTTTGCCGGTTGCAACCGCGACCGTTGAAAGATGTTTTTCTAAATTGAAGCTTATCAAGACGGATTTACGGAATCGAATGGGGGAGGAATATTTGAACAATGCTCTAGTATGTGCGGTTGAAAGGGAAACGTTTGACGAAGTAACAAATGAGGATGTAATGCTTCGTTTTCAAGCTATGAAAAACCGAAGAGGAGAGTTCTGAGATCAAACAGGTATTTTTTAACTATCTTTATTATCATGTTTTTTTCAATTATATAATGTACCGTACGATAAAAAATTTTTTAACTTGTATTACGTTACCCCTGAACTAAATTCCTAGATCCGCCACTGAATCATGTTGTGATAATTTCACCATGTGTGATAGTTTCATGCAATGTTAATCTTTTTGCGTGATAAGCACTAGAAAATTAAACATGTATAGTAACTTTCCTCGATTATTAAAATGACTTTGAAAAGATCAAACCTTAATAAAAAAGCGTTATGTGTTTCTCATTGAAGAATATAATAAGAACTTAAATAAGTAATTATAATTAATTAACTATTTTAATAACTCATGTATTACAAGGGTTATAAATAAAATATTAGCAAAGTTAGTAAAAAAACTATTAAATAAAAATGATATTTTAAAATATAATATGATTAAAATTACATATAATTAAAAATTATAAGTAATAAAATAATGATATCGTTATTTTTAACTTTTGTTTTTAAACTATTTATGTTTCTTTTATAAAAATAAGATTTTTGTTCCAAAACAAATTGTTTTAACTAAATGTCATTTTCAAAAATTCCTATATATTATAACCCATATTTTAATTATTTTGGTTTTATAAAAATTATATTTTTTTTAAAAACAGCAATTTAAAATATTTTGTATTTAAACAATTGATGTTTTAGAAAAGAATTATTTAAAACTGATTAATAAAAGATCTCTTTTTTATTTATTAAAAACTATTATTAATCTAAAAAGAATTGAATAATATATTAAGAGATAGAGACAAAAAATTAGAATTAGGTAGTATAGAATTGTATCGAGTGTGAATTTAACTTTTTTTATTATAATTGATAGATTTTGTTTTATTTGTTTGTTAATTTTATTAGGAAAACAATGTTTTATTTGTTTGTTAATTTTATTAGGAAAACAATCTATTTCTTTTATCATTTTATAAATTGTAAGATTTCAACGACTGTCATGTTATGTTGAAACAAGTATTATAAGTGAATTTTACTCGCTATTAAATCCCACACCATGTACATCCTGAATGCACCAGTACGCTATTTAATTGCCATTTGGCCACATGTACATAATTTGATTATCATTTTTCTCACATGAACTACTTGAAATAAGTTTTTTTTCTTTTTAGCATTCAATAATATATAGCGTCACTTCTACGAAAACTTAGGTAAATATAATTAATAAAGATAACTAGAAATTTCTATCTATTATTATGAAAAGGTTTTCGATCGATAAACATAACGAGAAGTTTCTCGAAAGACAGTTGGGATTTAGAGATAAATGGTCATGTAACTTGATTAAATATTGTTTCTTGGTTGCTGAAGCTTCATATAGCTTTTGATGAGCTATTGATCTTCTATTTTTTCCATTTGACATATATACAAAAAGATGCTATTTTTTTCCATTTGACATATATATACAAAAAGATGTTATTTTTGTGGGTAATCGTCTAGAAATATCCTACATATATCAAAATGTATTTTCATATAGTATCAATCTGGAAAAATCGAAAATCATTGTCATTGGAGCTAATAATTAAATTCAAAAGATGAAAATTATGATTTGACGTAGTGATGGTTATTTCTCCTTTGATCATCTATACGAATGA
This sequence comes from Flaveria linearis, assembly GCA_024085815.1. Lineage (NCBI taxonomy): Eukaryota > Viridiplantae > Streptophyta > Magnoliopsida > Asterales > Asteraceae > Flaveria > Flaveria linearis. The sequence continues at coordinate 44,245,423 of CM044018.1, read as the reverse complement.
TTATTAGCGACGTAAAAAAACAGATTGTAAAATTCCCATTGAACACAAACTTGTAAGTTACACATATGGTTTGGAAGAAACTTACAAAACCAGTATTAGCAACGAATGATCTTTTTGTCTTGGTTGCTAAATCGTAAGTTTAGATATATGCTAGCAACTTTGCCACTTTTGTCCAAATGACCATAAATGATCAAATATATATCATATAATTAAAAAAGGTTTTTTTAAAACACGTGTTATAATTCTATTATATTAAAGAATACGTGTCTTCATTATAGCATATCAAAAAAATTATTTTCTCGTCTCTCTCTCATAATAAATACAAAAATTATAAAACAATAATTTGACTTTTCTTTTTACTAAAATATTTTAAAACAAATATATCTATATTTATGTTTCTCGTCTCTCTCATATTAAATGATAATTATTTTAAATAAGTAAACTAAACTATCAAATATCTTAAAATATAAATACTTTTTATTTTAATAATTTATTAATACATACTAAACTATATTACTTCAGACATATTTTATCTTTAAATATATAGTAATAATTTCTAATATCATTATTTATTATAATTTTTAGATATTCATTATATTTTTATTTCACTAATGGCTAATAACATATAAAAAATAAGGTATTCATAAAACTAATAGTTTTGATATATTCTATTTATTCCGCACATGTAATACATAATTTTAACCTAGTACAAAGATAATCTCTCAATTGAAATGTGATCATGACTATTCAAAACACTTCTAATGGATTTAATTGGAAAATTAGGGTTCCTCTAGTGGATTAGTTCATAACCCTTTTGCCACTCACACGAATTTAATTTGCACAAATTTCCTTTTGTGAACATATTTAGCCAAAATAATTGGGTTTTAATATATTTTTCGAGTTGACATATTTAATCCATTTCTTTTTAATATTTTTTATATCATTTATGCTATAATTTAAATTCAGCTGAATAAATTTTCCTAGAATATTAAAATTCTAAAAGAAACAGACAAAATTTTTTGTAGTTTAAAGGTAAGTTTTATACACAATTTCTCTTTTGTTTAGATTTATAATTATAATTTTTAGTTTAATGTGCAAAAATATTTTTTTTATCATAGGATATGCATGTACTGTCTCATATAATTTTATTATGTCAAAAAAGTGTTGTGTCAAACACTGAATACACATCGTAAATAGGTTCATACGTCTCATATATGTGAGTGCCTAATTCGGGTTTGTCAGCAAACACGGCCAATTAACCCCAAAGTTAGATCATTAACAAAATATGCATGTTTAGTACCTCCATCAAGAAATATAGACCCATACACTTTAGTATATCTTAAAAAGAAAGATCTGTGGCATTTACCACCAGCCCGTTCTCGCTCCTCAACTTTAAAGTTTTATTTTACCCATTAACACTTTCTAAAAACGTTATCATATTAATTTGGACCCTCTTAAGTTTTAAAGTTCTGGGTTTAACCTTATACAATGCTTATTAAAGAAATTATTTTTTACGTTCATTTTGTATGTATGTGTCAGTATAAATTCAGGTTTTTCTACTTTTTGATGTAAATTTTGTTTAGAAATAAGTCGGGTTAAAAATAAAACATTTTCGTGCTTATTTTATATGTGCTTTGAGATTTCTGTATTTCAACGTTAGTATTAGACCACATTGTCATTATTTGTATAGTGTAGGATTGATTACGTTATTATTGTACTTATAAATATATTAATCTAATGAGAAGGAGGCAATGATGATTTACAAACTATTATGGTATCAGAGCCACTCTCTGATATCCAAAACCCTAACCCTATAACCTCCTTCTCCCACTAAAAACCCTACGTACCATTCATCTCAACCATGACAGGAAGTACATCATCTTCCCATTCTACCATCACCTCCTCTACAACTTCCTCACATCCGGCCACCCTAGTCTCAAACATACGCAATGCTATCCCCTTGATCCTTGAAGCCGAGAGCGGAGACTATGCTCAATATGCAGAGTTATTCAAGATCCAATGTCGAAAAACAAAAGTCCTACATCACATATTACCCGAGGAAGCCTCTTCCTCCAAAGGAAAAGAAACCGAAAAAGAAGATTGGAGCCGTCTCGACGCCATAGTCCTACAGTGGATGTATGGAACAATATCCAAAGATCTTCGATCCACCATTCTTAAGAAGAATACAACGGCTGCGGATGCGTGGAAAGCACTAGAACAAATCTTTATTGATAGCAAACCGACAAGAGCAATCTACCTCAAGCAAAAGCTTTCCAACATCAAACTTGATTCCTACCCGAACATGACCACGTACTGTCAAGAAGTTAAGGTGTTGTCCGATCAACTTGCCGATGTCGATGCTCCCGTGACCAATGATCAGTTGGTTTTTCAACTAATTACCGTGTTGAACGAGTCCTATGATAACATAGCCACTCATCTTCAAACTCTCACACCCCTACCCGACTTCTACGCAGCGAGATCCAAGTTAATTACGAAAGAAACACGGAACTCTCATCATCAACCATCGGCCACCGCCCTTGCTGCCACAAACCACCCAAACCCCCCCCCCCCACACCCACCCTCACAATAGCTCACCCGATGCCACTTATCACCCTTCTAAACATATTGCTTCCCCTTAACACCTACTGATTATCCGCCACATTATCAACAGGGACGTGGCACCGGACGTGGGTTCAATGACAGTTTTCAACGTGGCCGGGGAAGGGGTACTCGAGGACGTGGTTGGGGATACCGGGGTTGGGGACGTAGTTTCAACAGTAACTACTACTCCCATTACTCACCTCCATGGCAAACACAATCCTATGGTCACACTTGGGGATCACCTTGGCAGCCGCAGCACCCTTACCCACCACCACCGGCTCTGTATCCCAGTGCCCCAACTAACCGACCACCAACCCGTCCACCGAATAACCCATATGTTGGAATCTTAGGAGCTGCTCCAACTTCACCACATTCCAGCGATGATCCATTCACTCCTACTCAGATTGATAAAGCCTTCAACACTATGTCACTCAATCAGGACCCGAACTGGTATCTTGACACGGGAGCCACCAATCATATGTCACATTCGGCAGGTAACATCTCAAATTATGTTCATATTAGTTTATTAAATAATATTGTCATTGGTAATGGTCTCCACATTCCGGTTCATGGCACCGGCAATACCACCTTATCTCACCGTACCCACCCATCCAACTTAAAACATTTTACATGCACCCCAACTTATCAAAAACTTACTTTCGGTTCGTCAGTTAACCACCGATAATATGCCTGCTATTGAATTTGATCCTTTTGGTTTTCTTGTGAAGGATTACCAGATGCGAATTCCTATCCTCCGATATAATAGCACCGGGGATCTTTACCCGCTCACCATACCAAATACTCAAGTCGCCTCTCCTTCCACCTTTGCTGCTCTCTCTCAAGACCTATGGCATCGTCGTTTGGGCCACCCTGGCCACTCTATTTTACATGTTTTGACTAAAACAATTGCATTTCTATTTCTAGATTTAAAGATGATCATTTGTGTGAATCTTGTGTTTTTCGCAAGCATATTAAATTACCTTTTATGGATTCTATTTCTACTACTCATTCACCTTTTGACATTGTGCATAATGATGTTTGGACCTCCCCGGTTCTTAGCTCAAGCGGTCACCGATATTATATTGTGACGCCCTAAACCCGGCAGGGCATCGGAGACACGTCACGCAGTTGGATTACTATTTTAAACAAAAATCAGGGTTTTCTACTTACAGCGGAAGACTTAAACAACATTATATATTAACCCAACTTTTTAAAACATTTTACATATAATTGTATTTAATTTAATTATACATTGCCCTATTTACAGTATTAACAGGTCCTATATCCTATGCCAGCAACTACTCAGGGATAGCATCCTCGTTCAGCTTATACTTGCTTTCCTCTATTATCAGAGGATCCCTCCTTACCTAGCACACACAACATACTCAAAACATCAGATAAACTGGTGAGTTCTACATTTTCATTAAAACATTAATAGCACCTTTACACACACAAGAGTTATATTTATATTGGCAATATTATAATTTCAACTTTTATCATTACTTTGTCCCACCGGCCCTGTCCCCCCGAACGTCGGTTGCCCACATCCAGTAACTACCAGTTCCCCATATCCAGAAACGTCGGTTGCCTACATCCAGCAACTACAAGTTTCCCACATCCAGAAACTGTCAGTTTCCCACATCCAGAAACTGAAGTTTCGCATACCCAGTAACTATCAGTTTCCCACATCCAGAAACTGAAGTTACTATCTCTCATCCAGTAGGATGCCAATTAATTATCTAGGGTCGTTACCACAAGATGTTCACAAAGCTGAGTGATCGTCATCACTCCTATCAAACTGTACAGTTTATACCCCAGGCATCTTACCCTAACTGGCCTGTTGAGATTTACATCACTTTACCATTTCAAAAACATTTCTTTTACTTATTGCCAATATTATCACATTCATTCACACCCACACATTCTTTCTTTTAGTACCAGTTTTAACATATTTTCATTAATCATTACCCCCATCTGACCCATTGGAATCATTACCATCATGTAATGATCAACAATGTTCAGATGACCATCTTTTACACTCTACCTGACCCACTGAAATCATTACCATCACGTAATGATTAGCAATGTTCAGGTAATCATTCATTACCCCCACTTTTCCCCTTAACAGTTTTACAAACTGTTAGAAACATATCAACATCGTTATCACATTTCTGGTACTAAGACATTCAATTCATTTATCATTGTATGTGTGCCAGCCCGAATGTTAAAAACCAAACATTTGAAAAGGGCTTAGAACTCACCTTATCAACTTCCTCACCACAGTGTACACAATCCACGTACACAAGGTAACTAGTCCTTCCTCTAATCAAGGTATATCTAAAGCAATAAACCTTGATTCAGTAAACTTATTCTTAAACAGGGCCCTCATGCGATTGAACACTTATGCGAATGAGCACCCACACGATTGGACCTACGCGGATGAACCATGCGACTGAACCTTCAGCCCTACGACTAGCCACTCATTCGCATGACTGACTTCTCATTCGTACCCAGTGTTCACTCGTCTTTATTCGGCCTTCTAATCAGGCGACTGGGTTCCCAGTCGTACGACTGAACCTCCATTCGCACTCAGTCACACGATTAGACTCTCATTCGTACGACTGAGGCATACGATTGAGCCCATTCGTCTGAAACGGATCAGCAGCTGTGTTCTTGACGTTTTTTGATCCAAACTCACTCAAAATTTGAGTTTTAACCATCCAAATTATGTTATATTCAAAACAAATCATATACACATCGTTTACAATGGTTTCGGACTATTATTTCATCAAAACTACACAAAACTTGGATCCGAATTCCCGGATTTTAATTTAGAAATGAACCAGACCAATTCAATGATTTAAAACATGTTGTTGGATCAAATTCAACCATTTACACAGCTTATAACATCCCTAGATTGATCCGTAATATTCAAAACTTACCAAAATGGAGTTTAGCCTAGTCGATTGGCAAGAACAGGGGTGTTTGGGTGTAAAGAGAACAGGGGAATGAAGTAGATGCAGATAGAAATCTGCTTTTCATCTCCTTTCACCGCCTTACTTATTCATATGTGCAACATAACCGCCCTACACCATGTCGCACGACTGAACCATTCGCATGACTGAATCGTGCGACTGAAGCTCATACGCCTATTATTCGTACGACTGAGTCTCAATCGCACGTAAGGGGTGCGACTGAAGTTCATTTGCATATGACTCATGCGACTGAACACTTAATCAATCTAACAAACTCAACTTAGTTAATTAATCATAACTATAATATAATTACAAGTCCGGATTTAGAAACCGGATGTTACAACCCTTCCCCCCTGAAATAGGTTTCGTCCTCGAAACCGATTTATTCAAATAACTAGGGATAATCTCTCTTCATCTCGTCTTTTGATTCCCAAGTGAAATCAGACCCCTTTCTATTCGACCACTTTACTTTAACTAGCTCAATGGTTTTATTTCTCAGTCTTTTCACCTTTCTGTCTACTATAGCAGTAGGTTTCTCAATATAGTTCAACTTATCATCCACCTCTATATCATCTAAAGGTATATAAGCATTCTCATCGGCCAGACACTTGCGTAACTGTGATACATGAAAGGTTGGGTGAATTTCTTGCAACTGATCGGGTAATTCTAGTCTATAAGCCACTTCTCCAACTCGTGCTATAATCCTAAACGGTCCTATGAAACGAGGACTTAACTTCCCTCTCTTTCTGAATCTGATAATTCCCTTCCAAGGGGATACTTTCAACATAACTCTATCCCCTACTTCAAATTCTATATGCCTCCGCCTCTTATCTTCATAAGACTTTTGTTGATCCTGAGCAGCTTTAAACCGAGCTTTGATATGATCCAGTTTCTCATTCGTAGCCTGTACAATTTCCAAATTGCCCAACTCTTTCTACCCAACTTCTCCCCAGCATATCGGACTCCTGCACTTTCTGCCATATAACATCTCATAAGGGGCTCTCCCAATCGTAGAATGATAACTGTTATTATAGGAGAATTCAACTAATGGCAGATGACTATTCCAGTTACCACCGAAATCTATAACATAAGCTCGTAACATGTCTTCAACTGTTTGGATAGTCCTTTCAGTCAACCCATCAGTTTCTGGGTGAAAAGTTGTGCTATGTAATAAACGAGTACCCATATCTTCATGAAACTTTTTCCAAAACTTCAAAGTAAAACGCGTATCTCTATCCGACACAATAGACAACGGTACCTCGTGTCGAGCAATAATCTCTTGAATAAACAGTTCTGCTAACTTCTCAGAGTTATACGTCTCTTTGATTGGTAAGAAATACCCGCTACGTGTCAATCTATCCACTATGACCCAAATGGTATCATAACCTTTAGCTGTACGCGGAAGCTTAGTTATGAAATCCATTGTCAACTCCTCCCACTTCCATTTCGGGATCTCTAAGGGTTGAAGCTTACCATATGGCTTTTGATGCTTAGCTTCGACCTGAAGACATGTCAAACACTTATTCACATACTGCATCACATTAAACTTCTTACCGGGTTACCAATATTCTTGTTTCAAATCCTTATACATCTTAGTAGCACCAGGATGTATAGAATATCTGGATTTATGGGCTTCATCTAGAACCAACTCTCTCATCTTAATCGGGACCCACATACGACCACATTTTATCTTAACCCCAAAACTATTTTCTTCCAGACCCTCGGTTTGACCTTTCATTCGTTCTTGTTTCACGTTCTCCTCCTTTAATGCTTCTAATTGAGCCTCTCGTAACTGATGCATAAAATCTGGAGTTATCACTAACTTGTATGACTTAACTTGAATCGGAGGGTGTTCATTCTTTCTACTTAACGCGTCAGCAACCACATTTGCTTTACCAGGATGGTAAAGTATTTCACAATCATAATCTTTCACCAATTCTAACCACCTCCGCTGGCGCATGTTTAATTCTTTCTGATCAAAGAAATACTTCAAACTCTTATAATCCGTGTAAATCATACATTTCACCCCATACAAGTAATGCCTCCATATTTTTAAGGCAAACACCACTGTTGCCAGTTCTAGATCATGCGTCGGATAATTCTTTTCATGTTCTTTCAATTGTCTAGAAGCATAAGCTATCATTCGTCCCCTCTGCATCAATACACAGCCTAAACCTTGATACGAAGCATCTGAATAAATCATCAAATCTTCATTTCCATCTGGCAACGACAATACTAGTGACTGGGTTAATTTCTGCTTCAGTTCTTGAAATGCATTTTTTTGTTCTGGTCCCCAAACGTATTCTTCATTCTTTCTTGTCAACTTCGTTAACGGGGATGCGATTTTGGCAAAATCCTGAATAAATCTTCTATAATAACCAGCCAGACCCAAGAAACTACGGATCTCAGATGGCGTTTTCGGAGGGCTCCACTTCATTACTGTTTTAATCTTGGCAGGCTCTACTAAAATACCTTATGCATTAATCACATGTCCTAAGAACTGCACTTCCCGCACCCAAAATTCACACTTAGAAAATTTTGCATAAAGCTTTTCTCTTCTCAACCTTTCCAGTACTTCACGAAGATGGCAGGTGTGATCTCCCTCATTCTTTGAATAGATCAGTATATCATCCATAAACACAATTACTGATCGATCTAACATTGGTTTGCACACTCTATTCATCAAATCCATAAAAACAGCAGGTGCATTTGTCAACCCAAAAGACATAACTAAAATTTCATAATGACCATAACGTGTACGAAACGCTGTCTTAGGTATATCTTCTTCTTCAACTTTCAGCTGATGATAACCCGAACGGAGATCTATCTTAGAAAACCAACTGGCTCCCTGTAACTGATCAAACAAATCATCTATTCGTGGGAGTGGATACTTATTCTTTATCATCAACTTATTCAACCCTCTGTAATCAATACACATACGCATACTCCCATCTTTCTTTTTCACAAACAATACTGGAGCACCCCACGGGGAAGAGCTGGGTCTAATGAAACCTCTTTCTAGCAAATCTTCAGTCTGCTTCATTAATTCCTTTAATTCCGATGGAGCTAGTCTATAAGGTGACTTGGCAACTGGCTTAGCACCCGGAACCAAATCAATTCTAAACTCAACTTCACGATCTGGAGGAATACCCGGTAATTCCTCTGGAAACACATCTACAAAATCTCTAACCACAGGAATGTCCTCTATCTTTCTTACAGGCTTTTGAGAATCAATTACATATATTAAATAAGATGCACACCCGCGGCTCATTAACTTATCAGCTTTCATCATAGATATTATTTTCACCGTTGACCCCTCTCTATCACCATATACATTAATCATTTTCCCATCCGGTGGTCTTAACTAAATTAACTTCTTATTACATACAATATGGGCTTCATGGTTTACCAACCAATCCATACCCAAAACTACATCAAACCCTCCTAACACCATAGGATATAGTTTAACAGGCAACTTATATCCTTCTAATTCAAATAACAACCGTCAATTATACTACTAATCATCACAGATCTATTATTAGTAATTTTAACTATAAAGGCTACCTCTAATGGTCGAATTTTACACGCAAGCATGGACAAAAATCAACAGATACGAAACTTCCACTTGCACCAGAATCAAATAACACGTTAGCTGGAATTCCATTAACTAGAAATGTACCTGAGACTATATTTGGCAACGCTTTAGCCTCACTAGCTGACATAGAATAAGCTCGCCCTTTCGCCACACTCGTCCCTTCTCCTAACCCTTTTATCGATCTAACCGGTTCAGGCTTTCTAACGGTTAATCTTGGACATTCACTACGAATATGCCCTGTTTCTCCACACTCATAACATCTACGAGGACTTTCACTACATTCATTGGCATAATGCCCCAACTTCCCACATCTAAAGCAAGCCCTACCACCAATCATACATTCACCCTGGTGTAGCTTGCCACATTTCCCGCAACGTGGTAGCTCATTTCTGACATTCCTCTGAAACTAGCCCCTTCCAAACTTACCCTTCTTCTGAATACTTGGATTCTCAAATCTTCTTTGTACTACAGGTTCTTCACGCCTCCTTTTACTCCCATCAGGAGCAACATTACTACCATAAACTTCTTGATACATATCTGCTGCTAAGTTTACCGTTAACTGATAACTACTCGGAGCAGATGATCTAACCAACTTTCTAACCTCCTGAGGCAATCCCTGAGTGTACCTCAAGATTTTCTTTTCTTTAGGAACCACCAAGTGAGGCACCAACCGCGCCATCTCTTCAAACTTAGACGTGTATTCCCTATGGGATATATTACCTGCCTGAAACTGCAGGAAACTCATCTCTATTCGATCCATCTCACCCTTCGGACAAAACTTATCAGATACTAACTTTCTAAATTCAGGCCATAACATTTTGTCAGTAGCCTCCTCACCTAACATCTGGATAATCGTATCCCACCAATACAAAGCCTCACCTACAAACGAGTGGGCTGCAAACTTTACTTTCTGATCCTCCCTACACTCACTCAACTTGATCACGGCTTCCATTACATGAAGCCATTTATAAGTGGCTACCATATCCATAGCCCCAGAAAATCGTGGAGGATTACACTCTTTGAACTAACTATACGTAACTCCCTTCTTCTCGCTAGACCCCTTAGCTTTATCAACAATCCTACTTTCATCAGGTCTGGCTACATTCAAGGCTTTACGAACCTCCTCAGTAATTGCATCACGGAATTGCTGTCTCGTCATACTGAGCACCTCTGTGCTCTCATCAACATTTCCTTCCGAGGTTCCACCTTGCATTCTTTCACTTTCCCTCTCAGCCATAACCTATTAAAACGAGATCAGGATTATTTGGTACTCGCATGTAAGTATATAACCAGAATATTATAAGTAAAGTAAATTATTAATAATGTTGGCCAAATACTATTAATTGTTTACTTTACTTTTACTATTCTCGTTATTCCTTCTCATGATAGTCCCATCACCTTCTCTTGTTTAAATAAACTATTCTATCTAGCTATCCCTGCTGACATATCTATTTTCTAGTTAAAGTCTAGTTATTATGACACTAGATCCCTTAACTACTGCTCTGATACCAACCTGTGACGCCCTAAACCCGGCAGGGCATCGGAGACACGTCACGCAGTTGGATTAATATTTTAAACACAAATCAGGGCTTTCTACTTACAGCGGAAGACTTAAACAACATTATATATTAACCCAAATTTTTAAAACATTTTACATATAATTGTATATAATTTAATTATACATCGCCCTATTTACAGTATTAACAGGTCCTATATCCTATGTCAGCAACTACTCCGGGATAGCATCCTCGTTCAGCTCATACTTGCTTTCCTCTATTATCAGAGGATCCCTCCTTACCTATCACACACAACATACTCAAAATATCAGATAAACTGGTGAGTTCTACATTTTCATTAAAACATTAACAGTACCTTTACACACACAAGAGTTATATTTATATTGGTAATATTATAATTTCAACTTTTATCATTACTTTGTCCCACCGGACCTGTCCCCCCGAATGTCGGTTGCCCACATCCAGCAACTACCAGTTCCCCACATCCAGAAATGTTGGTTGCCCACATCCAGCAACTACCAGTTTCCCACATCTAGAAACTGTCAGTTTCCCACATCCAAAAACTGAAGTTTTGCATACCCAGTAACTATCAGTTTCCCACATCCAGAAACTGAAGTTACTATCTCTCATCTAGTAGGATACCAATTAATCATCTAGGGTCGTCACCACAAGATGTTCACAAAGCTGAGTGATCGTCATCACTCCTATCAAACTGTACATTTTATACCCCCAGGCATCTTACCCTAACTGGCCTATTAAGATTTACATCACTTTACCATTTCAAAAACATTTCTTTTACTTATTGCCAATATTATCACATTCATTCACACCCCACATATTCTTTCTTTTAGTACCAGTTTTAACATATTTTCATTAATCATTACCCCCATCTGACCCATTGGAACCATTACCATCATGTAATGATTAACAATGTTCAGATGACCATCTTTTACACTCTACCTGACCCGCTGAAATCATTACCATCACGTAATGATTAACAATGTTCAGGTAATCATTCGTTACCCCCACTTTTCCCCCTAACATCTTTACAAACTGTTAGAAACATATCAACATCGCTATCACATTTCTGGTACTAAAACATTCAATTCATTTATCATTGTATGTGTGCCAGCCCGAATGTTAAAAACCAAACATTTGAAAAGGGCTTAGAACTCACCTTATCAACTTCCTCACCACAGTCTACACAATCCACGTACACAAGGTAACTAGTCCTTCCTCTAATCAAGGTATATCTAAAGCAATAAACCTTGATTCAGTAAACTTATTCTTAAACAGGGCCCTCATGCGATTGAACACTTATGCGAATGAGCACCCACACGATTGGACCTATGCGGATGAACCATGCGACTGAACCTTCAGCCGTACGACTAGCCACTCATTCGCACGACTGAGTTCTCATTCATACCCAGTGTTCACTCGTCTTCATTCGGCCTTCTAACAAGGCGACAGGGTTCCCAGCCGTACGACTGAACCTCCATTCGCACTCAGTAGCATGATTAGACTCTCATTCGTATGGCTGAGGCATACGATTGAGCCCATTCGTCTGAAACAGATCAGCAGCTGTGTTCTTGACGTTTTTTGATCCAAACTCACTCAAAATTTGAGTTTTAACCATCCAAATTATGTTATATTCAAAACAAATCATATACACATCGTTTACAATGGTTTCAGACCATTATTTCATCAAAACTACACAAAACTTGGATCCGAATTCCCGGCTTTTAATTTAGAAATGAACCAGACCAATTCAATGATTTAAAACACGTTGTTGGATCAAATTCAACCATTTACACAGCTTATAACATCCCTAGATTGATCCGTAATATTCAAAACTTACCAAAACAGAGTTTAGCCTAGTCGATTGGCAAGAACAGGGGTGTTAGGGTGTAAAGAGAACAGGGGAATGAAGTAGATGCAGATAGAAATCTGCTTTTCATCTCCTTTCACCGCCTTACTTATTCACATGTGCAACATAACCGCCCTACACCAAGTCGCACGACTGAACCATTCGCATGACTGAATCGTGCGACTGAAGTTCATACGCCTATTATTCGTACGACTGAGTCTCAATCGCATGTAAGGGGTGCGACTGAAGTTCATTTGCATATGACTCATGCGACTGAACACTTAATCAATCTAACAAACTCAACTTAGTTAATTAATCATAACTATAATATAATTACAAGTCTGGATTTAGAAACCTGATGTTACATATATGTTGTTTCTTGATGACTTTACGAATTATTGTTGGACATTTCCTCTTACAAATAAATCAAACGTATTCACGGTGTTTTAACAATTTTATACATTTATTCACACCCACGTTAATAGAAAAATAAAATATTTACAGTGTGATAATGGAAGGGAATACAACAACAAACAATTTCATGATTTTTGTTCCAAACATGGCATGCGATTTCGTTTCTCTTGTCCTCACACATCCCCCTAAAATGGTAAAGCTGAACGAAAACTTCGGTCCGTAAATAACATCATTCATACCTTCTTAACTCATGCCTTGTTACCCACTTATTTTTGACATCACGCCTTACAAATGGCTACGTACCTTCTCACCATCTTACCCTTAAAAACCAAACAACACACCACTCCCACAAATCTTTATATCTTAAGTCTTTTACATATGATCGTCTTTGTGTTTTTGGTTGCCTATGCTATCCTCTCATTCCTTCCACCACCATTCACAAACTTCAGTCGTTCATATCCTCGTGTCTTTCTTGGTTTTCCCTCCCATCACCGTGGCTACAAATGTTACGACATTTCAACTAGTAAAGTCATCATCTCATGGCATGTTTTATTTGACGAACACACTTTCCCTTTTGCAAATCTTAATTCCCCACCATCTTCCTATGAATTTCTATCTCATTACACTGACGAACTACATCCTTCGTTCCTTAAACCCACCCTACGGCCCACTACAACAACCATCATTACCCAGCCCATAACCCAGCCCACTTCCCCATTACAAACAGCCCAAACCCAAATGCCGCCGCATCTTCCATCCACACCTACAGCCCCACATTCTACCCCACCACAATCGGCCCAACAGCAACAGCCCAATACCACGGCCCAAACACCCCACCCGAACCCACAGTCCAACATAGAACCACCACCATGAACTATTCACACCCGAAGCATGTCTGGCATAACTAAACCCAAACAACGTTTTAACCTTCACACCACCACCACCCTTGCACCAGTACCTCGTAACCCTGCCGAGGCCTTAGCTAACCCTATGTGGAACCAAGCCATGATAATTGAATTTAATGCTCTTATGGATAATAATACTTGGGATTTGGTACCTCGCACACCTAACATGAATATCATATGGTGCATGTGGATCTTTAAATATAAACTGAAATCTGATGGTTCATTGGAAAGATATAAAGCAAGGCTAGTATGTGACGGCCGAACACAACGCGTAGGCGTTGATTACGATGAGACTTTTAGTCCAGTTGTCAAGCCGGCAACTATTCGCACTGTTTTGTCTATTGCTCTTTATCACATGTGGGACATAAATCAATTGGATGTTACTAATGTGTTTCTTCATGGTAACCTGGCTGAAACTGTATACATGCATCAACCTGCTGGCTTCCGTAATGCTTTATTTCCATCGCATGTTTGTAAACTTAAGAAATCATTGTATGGTCTAAAGCAAGCACCGGGAGCATGGTACCAAAGATTCAGTTATCATGTACTTACTCTCGGGTTTCAACAAAGCTCCTCGGATCATTCTCTTTTCATCTACCGTCATGGATCAGACACTGCTCACTTATTATTATATGTAGATGGTATTATTCTCACCTCATCTTCTTCAGCTCTAAAGCAACATCTACTCACTAAACTCGTAGCAGAATTCAAGATGAAAGACTTGGGTCCTTTGCACTACTTTCTTGGTATTTTTGTTACACGTAACACTCAGGGGTTGTTTCTTTCTCAGGAACGGTATGCCACAAAAATTCTAGAATGAGCTAACATGGTCAACTGCAACCCGACACACACACCCGTGGACACTAATGGAAAACTGGGTGCGTCCGCGGGTGAACCAGTTACTGATCCCACTCTCTATCATCGTCTTGCAGGTGCTCTTCAATATCTCACATTCACTAGGCCAGACATCTCTTATGTTGTTCAGCAGATATGTATGCATATGCACGATCCCCGAACAGCTCATTTCAATGCCTTAAAACGCATTCTCAGATATGTTAAAGGTACCATCTGCATGGGAATTCAACTGCAGCCCACTTAACCATCCAATCTTGTATCCTATACGGATGCGGATTGGGCCGGTTGTCCTGATACACGCAGATCTACCTCTCGCTATTATGTTTTTCTTGGGGATAATCTGATTTCTTGGTCTTCCAAACATCAGACAACCATCTCTTGATCCAGTGCAGAAGCAGAATACCGGGGCGTGGCAAATGTTGTCTCTGAACTTTGTTGGATTCGGAATTTATTGCTTGAACTAGGACGGCCTCCATCTCGCACTTCCTTGGTTTATTGTGACAACGTAAGTGCCATTTTTATGACAGGGAACCCAATCCAACATCAGAGAACCAAACTCATCGAGATTGATATACACTTTGTCAGAGAAAAGGTGAAACGAGGTCATATTCGTGTTTTACATATGCCTTCACGCTTTCAGATTGCAGACATTTTCACCAAGGGACTACCACGGGTTTTATTTGAAGAATTTCATCACAGTCTAAGTCTTCGTTACCCTCCACCTTAGGCTGAGGGGTATATTAGACCAAATTGTCATTATTTGTATAGTGTAGGGTTGATTACGTTATTATTGTACTTATAAATATATTAACCTAATGAGAAGGAGGCAATGATGATTTACAAACTATTAGTTAGTCTACGTATGGAGGTGAAGTTTTTTAGAAATGAGTCAATTCAAATATAAATATATTCATGCTTATATTTATGTATATGCTTTGAGTTGATCAACGTTTCGACATGAGTTTTATTTGAAATTGCAACATATCAAATATAATACATTTTCATCTAATGATATACATCCGAGTTAGTCTATGCTTTGAGGTAAAATTAGTTATCAATTGGTACAACCCATTATGCATTAAGTACAACACTCACGCACAAACCACTTGAAAAGTATTAGGTAGCACACCTCTATGCACAAAAATCTTGGTATTTAATAATATATATAATAATTTCTTAATTTCTTAATAAGCAAGATGCTAGCCTAGATTTCTGTATGAGTATGTTTTTTTAAATAGTTTTTTTAAAACAAAATGTCTAAAAAACATACTTCATAGAAAACAATTTTTATAAAAAATAATATTATTATTTACATGTTTAAGGTATTACTTATACGAAAGTTCAATCATATATTATCACGAAATATTTTTGTATAATCTCAGAATTTTCATAATTAACAATTTACAATTTTTTTTATTCGGACTATATATTACACGAGATACTAACCTAATAATATATATTAAAAAATGATAATTGACTAATATTATTTTATAAAACTTTATAGTAATAAAAAATTAGAAAATTTAAAAAGGTCATGTAACTAAAAATATTTAAAAATACATTTTATTGATTATTTTAAGAGACACAAAAAGATGCAAAGCACTACCAATATATTTAAGTCAAGTAGCCAGCTCCAGAACCACTTGATCCTTGATTTAATTTTTTAAACCTTTCATTTTATGGCACATTTTAATTTATATTTTATTTTAGAAAAAAAGTACCTAACATTTGACATGCCAATAGTGCGAGTGTATTACTTAATTTTTAGCTGGTGAATATATAGTAAGTGTGGGGGCGCTCACGCCGGAACCTCATATGGCGGTGTGTCATCGGTCCCCCACGCCGCGTTGTTTAGCCTTTTTATGGTATCCTCACGCCGGATGTCACGTGACAAACCCCACCCCACCCCCTTCACATGGTGTGGTTTAGTGTTACGTGACAAAATATGATTGGTGGATATGTGATTTGTATGATAAGGGCACACCTCCCACCTTAACCAGGCTTTAAGTGTAAATAGTTTTTTTTTAACGGTTAACAACAAACTATATCTACCATACTCCTAAATCTACCCGTACTAATAAAAGAAAATTTTAGGGACACTTGACACAATTTTAAGCGATATAAATCAAAAAAAATTTCCGCTTCACTCTCTTATAAAATAATTATATTAACTATTATTTAAAGATATTATTTAAATCTTTTTCATATTAAATATTTTTTAATAAATAAAGAAAGATATCTTTCTATAAATGCGGAAATAATTTTTTTATAAACTCAGAATTTTTTTCTAAAAATCAAACTTTTTTAAAAAAATATGAAAAATATTTTAAATCCTGTGTTTTTGAATAATAACTTTTTTTATGAAACGAGAATAAGTAAAACTGAAAGTTATAATAAGAAAACTTTTAAAAATGACACATTTTTTAAAAAACGGTTAGTTTTATGAATTACTTAAAGTTTTACTCATACTATTTAATTTTATATTTATTCAACTCGTATAATATACGGTTAGTAGGATTTTACTCCGATATACACAAGTTCAATATATGTTGTATTTATATAATAAATAGCAATTTGGCAATTTATTCTTCATCATATATCGAACAATCTAATGATTTAAAATAATTAACTAAATCATGTACACTGCTTACCTACAATTCTACAAGATTTACGTTTACACACACCTACTCATTATATATTTCATTTACAAGCATCGATTGGGTTTCCCCATCAGCATGTCATGTGTCACTCTCTGATTTGTTAGCGGTTTTTTCTTTCTTTCTTTCTTTTTTTTTTTTGCTTTTTACTATATTTTTAATGGTTACGTATTTTTCTTTCAAATATAGACAACAGTCTCATACTATTAGTTTGATCAGTAATAATAATTTTACTTCTATTACCAACAACAATCTTATTAACATAATTATTAAATATATACGCTTGATCTCCACTTTATTTCGTTCACAATAATGATTATGAATGAAATGATAAATAAGCTAAATCAAGCCTAAAATAAATACAAATTAAGTGTGAATGTATGGCAATTATACTACTAGGATTACCATTAGTAATTAAAGTGAAAGTTGGTATTATTACTGGCTAATTTAATAGTATGAATTATTATTGGCCAATAACTAATAGTTTGGATTATTAAAATTCAATTTGTCTATTTTTTAATTAATTTATTTAAATAATTATGCCACAGCGTAGGGGTAAGAAATATAGAATTTGTGTTTCGTAATTATCGTTTTTACAACTACAAAACTTTATGCTTACTTTCTGTGTGTTTTTTTATTTTACTTTTCAATTTCATCACATAATACTATTTTCTAATTATGTTTTAATCTCCAAACCAATTCGCAACAACGTTTCTTTATGTTTTTAAACATGTATATGTCATCATCACAAACGCATGATGAAGTTTGAAAATGTGTCCTCGACAACTCGAATAATGTTGTATGAACCGCAGCAACACGCGTGTGAAAAGCTTCGTAACGATTGATTGATTACTACGTAAACAAGGTTTGTTTCTGCCCATTACAGCAAATGATGTGTAGTACAAGTAGCACGTCATTATTGTTGTTGATAGTTGTGTTCAATATTCGTAGATTCGAAAAACTCAAAATTCAAATCGAGTTGAAAATCATCAATTGATATTTGATTCAAATTTTTAAATTCAAATTCGATTTGAAGTTTATTTATTAACTTCAAATCAAATTAAAAAATTTTAGTTTTTGATTCGATTCGAAATCGAATTAAACATATACGCACCTACAGTTCTTTATTTTATATATTAATTTTAATAATATGTATATATGAAATTAAGAATTAAAAGTTTAATAAATATATAATCTCAAATTTTAAATCCTCATTGATATTTTCCGACTTATTTAGAATTTGATATGTTGTGTATATTATGCTCTCTTTTTTTATTAGTTTTTTCAAATATAAATCAAACTCGAATCCTGCATAAAAAGTTTGAAATTCAATTCTAATTCGACTCATCTTTTATGAATTTGAATCCTATTGAAAAATTCAAAATTCGACTTATTCAATTTAATTAACTCGAATTTGATTTGATGAACACCCGTAGTTGTTGATCAACATACTAGGGTTTATCTCCGTCTCTCACTATTTTAAATTCACTCCCTTATTTTTTATATATTATTACTCATATTTTATCCGTCATTGGCTCATATATATTTCAGATATGATAACATGCTTTGATCATAACCCTATTAGATGTCTAGAATTGGATGAAATTACCTTTTTCTTATCAATAACGTAACACACAAAACTAACTAAGACCAATCAACTTGCATAATAAACTTAAAGTGGAATTGTACCGTTTGTTTAATTTTTTAACATCCATATCTTACCCTATATATCCTAATCAACATAATTTACATCGGAACCAAATTACACCGACTGATTGTTTAATTAGATCACATATTTGTAACATGTAAAAAATATTAAAGGCTGTTTGGTAACTTCTGAATGATTAAGTGCTGAACCAATAAGATGTCTGAACCACTAAATGTTGAACCATTAAGAGGTCTGTACAATTAAGAGGTAGTAGATCGCTTAACTATTTAAAGACAAATGTCTGACCAATTCAGATAAGAGGTCTAAACCATTCAGAGGCAAATGTCTAAACCATTCAGACATTTTCTCACGAAACAAACAGTCTGAACCATTAAGTGCCGAACCATTCAGACATCTGAACCATTAAGAAGCTGTTAAGATGTTGCCAATTAAACAGCCTCTTAGCCGGCCTTTAAGAAAGCATTTAACACCATCAAAATTATCACCAAGACATTGGGAAGTTCACCAAAAACCACTTAATAAAAGCATTCTATTTCTCACAAATATCACCTCATTTGGATCAATCATAAGCTGATATGTCTTGTTATTGGCTTCCAATACTCCTAGTAATTCAAGTTTTACTAGCAAGTTCACCGGTTTTATCTAACCAGCATGACCCCGCAAAGCTAATTAAGTTCAAAAGCTCGCTCAACAACACCGCGGATCTAAGCAATTGGGACCTTAATATCCCACCATGCAACGGTCCATCCCCAAACTGGAAAGGAGTGATATGTAACAATGATGGAAGTGTTCTCGGGTTACAGCTCGAGAACATGAGTTTAAGCGGGGTGATAGACACGGACACATTGGCAGAGGTAACGAGCATTCGAACTTTAAGTTTCATGAACAATAGCTTTGAGGGCTCGATACCTAATGTGAAGAAAATTGTCTCGTTGCGTGCAATTTCACGAGTAAAATTCCGATATCACTTACGCAGTTGCCGCTTCTTGTAAGTTTGAAGCTTCAAAACAACCAATTTGATGGGGAGTTACCAGATTGCAGGATCGATTATGGGTGGTTTTTCTCTCAACTCACTGCGAATAACACTCAGCAAGTAGTCTATGAAGAGTTGATCACAATATACCAAGTAGAAAGCAGTAAGAAAATAAACACAGCAAGTAAATTTTCAAGGTACTTTTATATATTGCCTCTCAACTCAAAGATTACAAGACTCTTAGACTCAAATCGCTTATCTAAAGAGTTACAAGGAGAAGATATATATAATACTACCTACAGCCGGATATACGTTGATACCAGCTAGACACCTCTAACCTTACATCTATACTATAAGACTCTAGGTGAGGTCTTTCAGACATTTTGCCTGAGAGTTGGTAGTCAGGACATGTCCCTGACTTACCTTTTGTCACCAACTAAAGTTGGTAACATGTACTATCATAAAAAGGTGAACAGTAGAATAAAGTATGGTCAACAACATGGCTCTTTAGAAAGATGCCATGCTGTATCAGAGGTCTGCAGCGGACTGTCAGGGACCATACTTTTATCTGCTGGACATAGCAATGTCTTTCGAATGATAAAGTACTTCGGAAGAATAACTTCTTCCGAAGCCACTTATACTTCGGAAGACGGCTTCTTCCGAGGTTTGGAGTCTTCTTTGTCTTCGGAAGCAAACTTTGTCTTCAGCTCTTTCATCAGACTTTGTCTTCGGAAGCTCAGACCTTGTCTTCAGCTCTTTCATCAGACTTTGTCTTCGGAAGCTCAGACTTTGTCTTCAGCTCTTTCATCAGACTTTGTCTTCGGAAGCTCAGACCTTGTCTTCAGCTCTTTCATCAGACTTTGTCTTCGGAAGCTCAGACTTTGTCTTCAGCTCTTTCATCAGACTTTGTCTTCGGAAGATAGTCTTCAGCTGTTGGCTTCAGCTGTTGTCTTCAGCAGTTGACTTCAGCTTTTGCCTTCAGTAGATATCTTCAGGTGTTGGCTTCAGCTGTTGTCTTCAGCAGTTGACTTCAGCTTTTGCCTTCAGTAGATATCTTGAGCTGTTGGCTTCAGCTGTTGTCTTCAGCAGTTGACTTCAGCTTTTGCCTTCAGTAGATATCTTCAGCTGTTGGTTTCAGCTATTGTCTTCAGCAGTTGACTTCAGCTTTTGCCTTCAGTAGATATCTTCAGCTGTTGTTCTTCAGACTCTCGGAAGATCTCATGCTTAGCTTCGGAAGCCCTTGAATGTAGTACCAAAAATGACTATGTGAAGTGGTTTTGGTTGCACCAGCCTTGTCATGATCCAACAAACTCCCCCTAGGCTGATGCTACCAAAACTTCACTTCCCTCTTCTTCTCAAAGCTCTAAGCACCATGGAAAGTAGGTGTTTATCAGTGTCTTCATTCTTTCCTGATGTGGTGCTGAGAATCTTGTACATATCCTTGGTAGACAGAACCTCCACTCTTTCACCTTGGATTATGTGTACCCTTTGTTGTGGCCCTCTGAAAAGAGTTAGTTGATGGGAACTATAGTCATATTCCCATCTAAATATTGGTTCCAATTCAGGACCTTCCACCATCTATAGAAAGGCTGTGCCTTTGGTGATTGACCAAGGCTTGTATTTCTTCAGGAGTCATCCCTATTGGGACAGTTCTTCTGGCGCGTCCTCTACCTCTGCCTCTGCCCGCTGGTGCGTCCATCTATTATGAAATTGTTTGGTGAGAATTCACACTTTGACATATTCAATAGATGCATTTTATATCAAATATTCAAAGTATGGACAATTACTGTAGGACAGATGGGAATTTAAGAAAACTGGATTTTTCGATTAAATTTGGCAAGGCACGAATACTAAGGAAACAAGTCTCGCTTTAGGTTAGGACAAACGTAGCTTAGATTATCGAATGGAACATATCAAGGTAATTTGACCTATTTGCCATAAAGACTTGTGTATGATCGCAGTAACTTCACGTGCTACAATAGCAGAAATCTTACAGCCAGAGTTTCTAGACCGTGAACGGATTTGACAAGAAGTCATTCTGAAAGATCATTAAGAATTTTCATGGAAATTGGGTAATACGAGTTATTCAACACGAAAACGACGGTCGAGAATTTGGCACAATAGCAATGAGATGTTCCAGGTGTAATCGTTTGATTTGTAAATCAAAGCGAGTACGTTGACTAATCAAAGTATTGGGTCAATCACAACTTTGTTGAAGACATGCGTACCTATAAGCAGATACTCATCCCAAGGGTTCCCAGGTATGGTAAACAGGTCCATCGGTTGATTTGGATATATGCGAATACCTTGCCTAGACAGAACACCCCGAGATACAGGCATCACGCTCTTCCAGCATTACATGTTTCAAGTTGTAAGACACAAACTTTGACGAATTTGAAAACCATTTGATTTAGGCACGATGATAAGTGTAGATCCCACATGTCGTTGAGAATAAGTTTAGGAATTATCAAAAAGAGTCAAAGAGTCAAAGTTATGTTTAGGAAAACAACTATCTAAGTTTAAGCATATAACTTCTTAATCTTAGTCAATCTCTAACTAAGGCAATTTACTTTGTGCAACTATTGTGTGTGGCTATAGGCTAGATGCAATTCCTAACTCAGTATAACCAGTGGCTCTGATACCAATCTGTCACACCCTCAAATTCCGGGTCTGGAATTTATCACGGAGGGGCGAACAAACAGGATCGAACACAGTAGTCACACATGAGATGCAATTATCTATATGATAGATTTTAGATAATCCTTACAATAATTGTTCAGAGTATTATTATGCGTAGCGGAAGTAAATATAGATTGTTTCATGACAACATGTCTTAATCATATTTCAGATAATAATCAATAGGTATCTTGGACTCTTATATGATCCTACGTGCATGTCCATAAGCTCCTAGTAGATACCTGAGAATACATGTAAATCAAGTGTCAACACAGGGTTGGTGAGTTCATAGGTAAGTAAAACACATTGATAAAACATCATTATCATCAAGTAGGATTTACTGTAAAAGTGTGAGTTTAATTTACTCACTGGTATATGAATAGCCTGTCAGAACCCTTTTTAATAAGGTGAACCCGCTATCCCACATACCTACTAAGTACAAGCCCAACAAATCCTTCACATAGAATTTTTCCATGTATCTTAGTTTATTATCCTTTTATGTGCATATTATATTTATCATAATAATTTCAAATCAGAGGGAGCAAATCCTCCTTTACATTTATCCTCATATGGGTTGTAAATGGAACTATAATGCAAACTATATAAAGTGCACATCTGCCTTCTCACTACAGAAACAGTCATCCCGAATGACATCAAGATCTTTGTGCATCTGATATGGATCACATGTCCATACCTTTGTGGGGGTAAGTCACTCCCCGATAGTACTATCCAAAAGATCCCTGCTTATTTATAGTCCAGTATACAGAGAAGGATTTTCATAATAACCATATGTAATCATAAATGTGATCAAATTATTATTTAACATAATACACAAAAATAATTTGTAATTTCAATTACAACATGTATTCCAGCCCCAAAATATTTAAATGATTAAAAAGGGGAATAGTTATGAACTCACCTCAGTCCTTGTGTGGTGTTGACAACCTAGTAAATTCCTGCTAAGGAATTATATTTCGCGTCAGCAAACAGATACAAATCCAAAAACCTAAATAAGTTAGATCTTGAACCTGGTGTTCAATTGATCTAGGATTTGGTTTTCGGGGATTTGTTATAAACATATAATTAAATCATTTAATTATTTTTGTTAATAATTAATGATTTATATAACATTTAATTAGCTTAATAATGATTTTAACATATCATTATATTCTAAATAAATTGTAGACGTCATTTAAACATGTAAGTTTTATGTTTAATTTTGTAAGATTTTATAAATATTTAAATTTATAAATCTAATTTGTATTTATATTTTCAAGGTTAATCCATAATAATATAATATCTATTAATAATTTGATGATTTAATTTATTAATTAAAATCTATTTTTATATGGATAATAATTTATAACACATGTAATAATTATTTACATAAATAATTAAGGTTTTTAAATAATTAAATTTCTACAATTATTATGATTTATCATTAATTAAAAATAATATGGTGTCCAATCAATGGATTAATACTTTAAATCATCATTTAAAGTCTATTTTATAAAAATGATTATTTATAATATTTTTAAACATTATTTTATAAATTTATTTTAAGGTGTTTTTAAATAAATAAATTACAGAAAATCATTTAAAGGTATTTAAAATAAAAGAAGTTCTTAAAATTATTTTTATAATTTTGGTAATTTTTATGTATTTTTAAAATGCTTGAAAGGCATTTAAAAAATAATGGGAGGTGGCCGGGTTCGAACCCGTGACCTCCTGCCCAAAATCCAACACACAAACCGCTGAACCAATGGCCTAAGCCGCACCAGAACCCGGTTTGAAATTCTTTTAAACACAATAATATATTATCCCCAATCCATAAGAACCCTAATCGGTTTTGGATCAAATTGATCCACCAATCGATTATGATAATGAAATTAACCATAATGCTTTTAATCCTTGTATAAAAACGAGTTTGTTGATATATTCAATTACCTGTTTCGTTGTTCAAATCGTCCAGATGACTCGAAGAACAGGTCGCGGCTTGGGAGGATTCAAACAATGATTAAACGTGGATGGAAATGCAATTAACTTCACAGGAAGTCTCTAATGGCCCCAATGATCGAAAGCAATTTATCAATTTTGTGAATTAAAACTCGTAAGATAGAATTTGATTATGTTGCAGGTCGCGAAGGAGAAAGAGATCAAATTGAGGTTTCTGTGTGTTTACTTGTGCAATGGAATGCTTAGTCCGATTAGGAACATTTATAGCATTGTTTGGATGTGGTTAATTCGATTATTGTTGAGGTTTTTGTGCGATTCAACCCTGTAAAGTAGCCGACAGGGAACACGGGTGTAGATCGATCGCACTATTAATTTGATTCTCAAATTATTGTGGGGTTTTGATTCGAATCGTTCACATGAGAGTGTCGGGAACATTTGTTTGATGAAAAACCGTGTATATTTGGCGTATTTGGATCGCCGGAGATGTTGGCCGGAGGTTGCCGGAGAGGGCGCCGGAAAACCGAGGGGGTCGGGGGTTGGGTTTCGAATAATTACAGAATGGTCCCTCATGTTTTATAATGTTATTATTTCATGTTTTAATAGTTTAAAACAAGTTTTAAGATTTGCAAAACTACCCCCTGGTCTTTATTAAATAAATTTAATAAATTTTGTAAATAATATTTTCATTATTATTATTATTATTATTATTAACATTATTATTTTTAATAATAATAATATTATTATTGTTGTTGTCATTATTTTTATTATTATTAATATTATCATTAAATAATAATAAAAATATAAAAATAAATTATAAATTCACATAAAAATTATATTAAATCATGAAAAATTTTCGGGTTGTCACATCATCCCCCTGTTAGAGGAATTTTCGTCCCGAAAATTAAGATGTACTAACAACATTTTTTGAACAGGTTGGGATACTTGCGCATCATTTCGTCCTCTCGTTCCCAAGTGAACTCAGGGACACGCCGGGAGTTCCACCGAACTCTGACAATCGGAATCTTGCTATGCTTTAGTTTTTTAACTTCCTTATCAATGATTTCAACTGGTTCCTCGACAAACCTAAGTTTCTCATCTACTTGTAGTTCCTCTAAAGGTACAACAAGTGATTCGTCGGATAAACACTTCCTTAGATTGGATACATGGAAAACATTGTGCACACCACCAAGTTCAGCAGGTAGATTTAATTCATAGGCTACTGGGCCGATCCTTCTGATAATTTCAAAAGGTCCCACGTAGCGAGGGTTCAATTTCCCCCGTTTCCCAAAGCGTATAACTCCCTTCCAGGGAGATACCTTTAGCAAAACTTTATCTCCTTCCTGAAATTCCAGTGGCTTGTGGCGTTTATCAGCATAGCTTTTCTGGCGATCCCTGGAAGCAGCCATGCGTTCTCTTATCTGGACAATTTTCTCATGAGTTTCAAAGATCAACTCTGGACCAGTAAGTTGACTATCTCCAACTTCTGCCCAGCAAAGCGGTGATCTACATTTACGTCCATATAAGGCCTCGAATGGTGCCGCCTTGATGCTCGAATGATAGCTATTGTTATATGAGAACTCTACCAAAGGTAAATGACCTTCCCAGTTCTTTCTAAAGTCAATAACACAAGCCCTAAGCATATCCTCAAGAGTCTGTATGGTTCTTTCACTTTGACCATCAGTTTGAGGGTGATAGGCTGTGCTCATATCTAGGCGAGTGCCTAGAGCTTTCTGAAGCTTACCCTAGAAGATTGATGTAAACCGTGCATCACAATCAGAGATAATAGACACTGGCACTCCGTGTCTAGAGATAATTTCTTTGATGTACACCCTTGCAAGCTTTTCCATCTTGTCTTTCTCACGGATGGGTATGAAATGAGCGGATTTGGTGAGACGGTCAACGATAACCCAAATAGTGTCATTGCCCGTTTGAGACTTGGGTAAACCAGTGACAAATCCATGGTTATCATTTCCCACTTCCACACGGGAATTTCTGGTTGGGTTAACATTCCTGAAGGCTTTTGGTATTCGACCTTGACTTTAGAACAAGTCAAGCACTTTGAGACATAGGTCGCAATATCTGCCTTCATTCTTGGCCACCAATAAACAAGCTTCAAGTCGTAATACATCTTATCCGCACCTGGGTGGATAGAGTACCTAGACTTGTGGGCTTCATCCATGATCAAGCTT
This sequence comes from Flaveria linearis, assembly GCA_024085815.1. NCBI lineage: Eukaryota > Viridiplantae > Streptophyta > Magnoliopsida > Asterales > Asteraceae > Flaveria > Flaveria linearis. The sequence continues at coordinate 44,218,574 of CM044018.1, read as the reverse complement.
CTCAGATTCCCGTATAGGGGTACCCAAATCCTTCCTGCTATAAAGCGTATCCCATCCGAATGAACTTCAAACTGTTGGTCTAGCCCTCGAAGGTTTTCATCTTTAATGTTTTCTTCTTTCAGGGCTTTAGTTTGAGCATTCAAGATTTGTGCCGGCAGGTTGCTTTGAATGGTAAGTTGTAGAGCTCGCACTCTACGAGGTTTCACATGTTCTTTCCTACTCAAAGCATCAGCCACAATATTTGCTTTACCAGGATGGTACTTGATGGCACAATCATAATCGTTTAGTAGTTCAAGCCATCTCCTCTGCCTCATGTTCAGCTCCTTTTGATTATACAGGTGTTGAAGACTCTTGTGATCGGTATAAATAGTGCATTTAGTACCGTACAAGTAATGTCTCCATAATTTAAGAGCAAACACAACAGCTCCCAGTTCTAGATCATGAGTTGCATAGTTCTTCTCATGAGACTTTAACTGTCTTGAGGCATAGGCTATGACTTTGTCTCGCTGCATCAAAACACATCCCAGACCCTGAACAGAAGCATCACAGTAGACTACAAAGTCTTCAATACCGTCAGGTAGGGACAATATAGGTGCACTGCACAACTTCTGTTTCAGTGTTTGAAAAGCAGCCTCTTGCTTGAACCCCCAATGATATGCTACCCCCTTTTGGGTGAGCATGGTCAATGGTTGAGCTATCTTGGAGAATCCCTCGATAAATCTCCTGTAATAGCCGGCTAGTCCCAGAAATTGTCTAATTTCCGTTGGATTAGAAGGTGTAGGCCAACTTTTGATGGATTCAATTTTAGCTGGGTCTACATGAATTCCATTAGCATCAATCACATGACCAAGGAATTGAACTTCTTTAAGCCAGAAATCACATTTCGAGAACTTAGCATAGAGCTCCTCTCTCTTTAGTAGTTCAAGGACCAATCTCAGATGTTCTTCATGCTCACGCTCATTTTGGAATAGATCAAGATGTCATCAATGAAGACAATGACAAACTTGTCTAGATAAGGCTTGCATACACGATTCATGAGATCCATGAATACAGCAGGTGCATTTGTTAGCCCAAATGGCATGACTGTGAATTCAAAGTGACCATATCGAGTTCTGAAAGCCGTCTTCATAATATCTTCGTCTCTGACTCTCAGCTGATGATAACCGCTTCTAAGATCTATCTTGGAGTAAACGCTTGAACCTTGCAGTTGGTCAAATAAGTCGTCAATACGTGGCAAGGGATAACGGTTCTTGATCGTCACTTTGTTCAGTTCCCGATAGTCAATGCACATTCTGAAAGTTCCGTCTTTCTTCTTCACAAATAACACTGGTGCTCCCCATGGTGACGAGCTAGGTCGGATGAATCCTTTATCAAGGAGTTCCCTAAGCTGGTCAGATAGTTCTTTTAATTCAGAAGGTGCGAGACGGTATGGCGCCCGAGCTATAGGTGTAGCTCCAGGTACTAACTCGATTGAAAACTCGACCTCTCTTTTAGGGGGCAACCCAGGCAGTTCATCAGGAAACACTTCAGGAAATTCCCTGACGACGGGTACATCTTCAATCTTCCTTTCCTTCTTATCTTTGTCAGTGACTAGGGCTAGGATAGCAGTATGTCCTTTTCGAAGACACTTTTGAGCCTTCAAGTAAGAAATAACTCCCATCACAACACCAGTCTTATCTCCCTCCACACACAGGACTTCATCATTTGGTAGGGGGATGCGAATCATTTTGTCTTTACAGATAATTTCTGCAGAGTTTTTGGATAGCCAATCCATACCAACTACCACATCGAAGCTTCCCAAAGTAATGGGCATGAGGTCTATTGGTAGGATATGACCTGATAAATCTAGTGTACAATTTTTCAGGATTTGTGATGCGGTCAAGGATTTACCATTTGCTACTTCTACAACATATGGCTCATCTAGGGGTACAGGTTCTACATTCAAGTGCTTATAGAAAGTACTAGATACGAAGCTTTTATCAGCTCCCGTGTCAAATAATACTATAGCATAAACATCATTCACCAAAAATTTTCCCATAATAACGTTAGGGTCTTTGAGAGCCTCACCTTTGCCAATAACGAAGGCTCTGCCCTTGGCTGTATCTTTCTTTTCCCCAGTGCAGTCTTTAGCAATATGGCTCTTTTCTCCACATCTGAAACAAATAACTTCCTTCTTTCCACCATTCTGCTGATTACCATCCTTCTTTCCTTGGTCTTGAGTCTTGGTTCTACATTCAGGAGCAGTGTGCCCCCTCTTGTTGCATTTGTAGCAGATGATTGCAGTACACTTGCCATGGTGACGCTTGCTACACCTCTGACATCTAGGCGGAATGCCCTGATTGTCATGGTGCTTTTTCTGATCTTGCTTCTTGCTTGTACCTTGACTCTCACTGTCTTTAGCATCTTCAAACTTTCTCTTCCCCAAGCTTTCAGCAGCGACACCCTTACCCTTGTTTCTTGGTGGTAACTTCCCCTGAGCCACAACCTCATTAGTCAGCTTGTGAGCTATCCTAATGGCCTGTTGGATTGAAGTTGGATTGGAGGAAGTGACCATAGATTGAATGACTGGCGACAGTCCACGGATATAGCCTTCAATTCTTCTGTGAGCAGGCTCCATCATATGAGGACACAAGGTTGCGTACTCATGATTTTCAGTGGTATACTTTTCAATTTCAGATCCCACCATTTTATGGTTCCAGCACTCGGTTTCAAACCTTTGTACTTCTTCTCTCGGACAGAATTCTTCCATCATCAGTTGTTTGAATTCCTCCCAATCCATAGCATTGGCTAGGGAGAGAGTAAGTCTTGAAACTTCTGTCTTCCAGAACGAGAGTGCAGCTCCACTCAAGGCTCCGGAGGCATACTTGGTCCTACTCTCATCGGGACATTCAGATATAGCGAAGATGGATTCACATTTCTCGAACCACCTTATGAGCCCAATGGCCCCTTCTGCCCCAGTGAAGATATCTGGCTTGCAGTCTAGGAACTTTTTATACGAATAGTGATAACCATTCTGAGCAGCCTGAGTGGCTAGGGCTGCAGCAACACCTTGATTGACCAAGGCTTGTATTTCTTCAGGAGTCATCCCTATTGGGACAGTTCTTCTGGCGCGTCCTCTACCTCTGCCTCTGCCCGCTGGTGCGTCCATCTATCATGAAATTGTTTGGTGAGAATTCACACTTTGACATATTCAATAGATGCATTTTATATCAAATATTCAAAGTATGGACAATTACTGTAGGACAGATGGGAATTTAAGAAAACTGGATTTTTCGATTAAATTCGGCAAGGCACGAATACTAAGGAAACAAGTCTCGCTTTAGGTTAGGACAAACGTAGCTTAGATTATCGAATGGAACATATCAAGGTAATTTGACCTATTTGCCTTAAAGACTTGTGTATGATCGCAGTAACTTCACGTGCTACAATAGCAGAAATCTTACAGCCAGAGTTTCTAGACCGTGAACGGATTTGACAAGAAGTCATTCTGAAAGATCATTAAGAATTTTCATGGAAATTGGGTAATACGAGTTATTCAACACGAAAACGACGGTCGAGAATTTGGCACAATAGCAATGAGATGTTCCAGGTGTAATCGTTTGATTTGTAAATCAAAGCGAGTACGTTGACTAATCAAAGTATTGGGTCAATCACAACTTTGTTGAAGACATGCGTACCTATAAGCAGATACTCATCCCAAGGGTTCCCAGGTAAGGTAAACAGGTCCATCGGTTGATTTGGATATATGCGAATACCTTGCCTAGACAGAACACCCCGAGATACAGGCATCACGCTCTTCCAGCATTACATGTTTCAAGTTGTAAGACACAAACTTTGACGAATTTGAAAACCATTTGATTTAGGCACGATGATAAGTGTAGATCCCACATGTCGTTGAGAATAAGTTTAGGAATTATCAAAAAGAGTCAAAGAGTCAAAGTTATGTTTAGGAAAACAACTATCTAAGTTTAAGCATATAACTTCTTAATCTTAGTCAATCTCTAACTAAGGCAATTTACTTTGTGCAACTATTGTGTGTGGCTATAGGCTAGATGCAATTCCTAACTCAGTATAACCAGTGGCTCTGATACCAATCTGTCACACCCTCAAATTCCGGGTCTGGAATTTATCACGGAGGGGCGAACAAACAGGATCGAACACAGTAGTCACACATGAGATGCAATTATCTATATGATAGATTTTAGATAATCCTTACAATAATTGTTCAGAGTATTATTATGCGTAGCGGAAGTAAATATAGATTGTTTCATGACAACATGTCTTAATCATATTTCAGATAATAATCAATAGGTATCTTGGACTCTTATATGATCCTACGTGCATGTCCATAAGCTCCTAGTAGATACCTGAGAATACATGTAAATCAAGTGTCAACACAGGGTTGGTGAGTTCATAGGTAAGTAAAACACATTGATAAAACATCATTTATCATCAAGTAGGATTTACTGTAAAAGTGTGAGTTTAATTTACTCACTGGTATATGAATAGCCTGTCAGAACCCTTTTTAATAAGGTGAACCCGCTATCCCACATACCTACTAAGTACAAGCCCAACAAATCCTTCACATAGAATTTTTCCATGTATCTTAGTTTATTATCCTTTTATGTGCATATTATATTTATCATAATAATTTCAAATCAGAGGGAGCAAATCCTCCTTTACATTTATCCTCATATGGGTTGTAAATGGAACTATAATGCAAACTATATAAAGTGCACATCTGCCTTCTCACTACAGAAACAGTCATCCCGAATGACATCAAGATCTTTGTGCATCTGATATGGATCACATGTCCATACCTTTGTGGGGGTAAGTCACTCCCCGATAGTACTATCCAAAAGATCCCTGCTTATTTATAGTCCAGTATACAGAGAAGGATTTTCATAATAACCATATGTAATCATAAATGTGATCAAATTATTATTTAACATAATACACAAAAATAATTTGTAATTTCAATTACAACATGTATTCCAGCCCCAAAATATTTAAATGATTAAAAAGGGGAATAGTTATGAACTCACCTCAGTCCTTGTGTGGTGTTGACAACCTAGTAAATTCCTGCTAAGGAATTATATTTCGCGTCAGCAAACAGATACAAATCCAAAAACCTAAATAAGTTAGATCTTGAACCTGGTGTTCAATTGATCTAGGATTTGGTTTTCGGGGATTTGTTATAAACATATAATTAAATCATTTAATTATTTTTGTTAATAATTAATGATTTATATAACATTTAATTAGCTTAATAATGATTTTAACATATCATTATATTCTAAATAAATTGTAGACGTCATTTAAACATGTAAGTTTTATGTTTAATTTGTAAGATTTTATAAATATTTAAATTTATAAATCTAATTTGTATTTATATTTTCAAGGTTAATCCATAAATAATATAATATCTATTAATAATTTGATGATTTAATTTATTAATTAAAATCTATTTTTATATGGATAATAATTTATAACACATGTAATAATTATTTACATAAATAATTAAGGTTTTTAAATAATTAAATTTCTACAATTATTATGATTTATCATTAATTAAAAATAATATGGTGTCCAATCAATGGATTAATACTTTAAATCATCATTTAAAGTCTATTTTATAAAAATGATTATTTATAATATTTTTAAACATTATTTTATAAATTTATTTTAAGGTGTTTTTAAATAAATAAATTACAGAAAATCATTTAAAGGTATTTAAAATAAAAGAAGTTCTTAAAATTATTTTTATAATTTTTGGTAATTTTTATGTATTTTAAAATGCTTGAAAGGCATTTAAAAATAATGGGAGGTGGCCGGGTTCGAACCCGTGACCTCCTGCCCAAAATCCAACACACAAACCGCTGAACCAATGGCCTAAGCCGCACCAGAACCCGGTTTGAAATTCTTTTAAACACAATAATATATTATCCCCAATCCATAAGAACCCTAATCGGTTTTGGATCAAATTGATCCACCAATCGATTATGATAATGAAATTAACCATAATGCTTTTAATCCTTGTATAAAAACGAGTTTGTTGATATATTCAATTACCTGTTTCGTTGTTCAAATCGTCCAGATGACTCGAAGAACAGGTCGCGGCTTGGGAGGATTCAAACAATGATTAAACGTGGATGGAAATGCAATTAACTTCACAGGAAGTCTCTAATGGCCCCAATGATCGAAAGCAATTTATCAATTTTGTGAATTAAAACTCGTAAGATAGAATTTGATTGTGTTGCAGGTCGCGAAGGAGAAAGAGATCAAATTGAGGTTTCTGTGTGTTTACTTGTGCAATGGAATGCTTAGTCCGATTAGGAACATTTATAGCATTGTTTGGATGTGGTTAATTCGATTATTGTTGAGGTTTTTGTGCGATTCAACCCTGTAAAGTAGCCGACAGGGAACACGGGTGTAGATCGATCGCACTATTAATTTGATTCTCAAATTATTGTGGGGTTTTGATTCGAATCGTTCACATGAGAGTGTCGGGAACATTTGTTTGATGAAAAACCGTGTATATTTGGCGTATTTGGATCGCCGGAGATGTTGGCCGGAGGTTGCCGGAGAGGGCGCCGGAAAACCGAGGGGGTCGGGGGTTGGGTTTCGAATAATTACAGAATGGTCCCTCATGTTTTATAATGTTATTATTTCATGTTTTAATAGTTTAAAACAAGTTTTAAGATTTGCAAAACTACCCCCTGGTCTTTATTAAATAAATTTAATAAATTTTGTAAATAATATTTTCATTATTATTATTATTATTATTAACATTATTATTTTTAATAATAATAATATTATTATTATTGTTGTCATTATTTTATTATTATTAATATTATCATTAAATAATAATAAAAATATAAAAATAAATTATAAATTCACATAAAAATTATATTAAATCATGAAAAATTTTCTGGTTGTCACACCTAGGTCCAGGAGATTGACTAGAAATCCTGTCCTCTTTCCTGGTATCAGTAGAGTCACCAGTCTCCTTCTTAGTCTCTTCTCCTCAGCATTGAGGGTATCGGAGTTGAGACCAAGAAGTCTTGCAGCCTGGCCCAAGGTGTCTCTAGGCAACTCAAGAAATTGTCCTAGGGTGAGGGAGCTTGAAGAGTTATCAACATAGGTGATGTTGATAAGGTCTCCCTCACAGGAGATGCTGCTCAAGGTGGTGCAGTTGATGAGCCTTGTCTTGAACTCCTTTATTTCCTCAAAGGAGAGATGTTGAGGAGGCTGAGGGGATGGTCTTGGTTTTTGTTGGGTAAGCTTAGGTTTAGTGGTTTTGGGTTGTGTTTTAGGTTTTAGGATGGGTAGTTTGGGTGGTTGAGGTGATGTGGTAGGTTTGGGTAGAGTTGTGGGTTGAGGGGTGAAGGTTTCATCAGTGGGTTCGGTTTTGATGGGAAAAGGGGTTGGTTCTGGTGTGGGTTGTGGTTTAGGGGTTGGCTGTGGTTGAGTGGCTGGGGTGAAGACCGTTCCCTGTCCCCTCCTGTACATCTCCCTCCTTTTCCCCAAACGGATGTCAACTTTTATTTCGCTGACAATCCGCTGGAGTGTCCTCTCGGACATGGGTCCCACCTGCCTACCAGAGAAGCCATGAGCCCGGAGATAGTCTTTCATCCAGGCTTTGTCATTGGACTTCTTGGTGGCAGTGACCCCCTTCACTTCTTCCCTCCTCTTCTTCTCCCTCAACTTTCCCTAGCAGCCTTCTTCCTTTCCTTCTCCATTTGATCCTGCTCTTTGTTGGAGCAGCAGGATCATGTCATCATCATGTGGAGACAGTTCAGGAAGACTGAAGCCTCTTGAGAGTAGGAATTTGATCCTATCCTCTCTCAGCTTCAGGGCTGCCTCCCTTCTCTCTTCTTCTTCCCTCTCCAAGGTCTACCTGGCTTCTTCTTGTTGTTTTAGCCTGGTTGACCTCTCCAAAGTCACCAACTCCTCTAGTGGTAGCAGGAGTATCTCCTCATTGGCAGCTCCTAGGCTGATGAGCTGGTCAATGAGTGTTGTCCTTCTCTTTTGGTTGATTTCTTCCTGATTAGCTGCAGCTGCCTTAGAACTAGCAGCTAGCAGCTTTTCAGTAGGATATCTACCTTTCTTTTTGAGCTTCTCAATCCTCTCCTCCTCCTGAAGCTCTTCCGCAGTCAATTTTCTTTTTCCTTTGTCTTTGGCAGTGCTTGACTGTGGTGGTTCTTGGATGGAGGGTTGTGATTGAGAGAGAAGTTCAGCTGGTGTTTGGGTTGGAGGAATGTTAGAAATGTCCTCCCTGCTCACCTCAGATGCTATTTCAGCAATAACATCTGTGATGGTCAGTTCCTCGGACATCTGAAATAAGCCTTCCGCAGCTTCTATTTCAGCCTCGGAAGACTTTTCTTGTTCTTCCGAGGCTTCCATGTCAGCTTCGGAAGCTTCAGCTTGAGCTTCGGAAGATAAGACAGCTGCAAGTTCTGTCCCAACTGTTTCAGTTGCTAGGTCATCAGTCCCCATTTCCCCTTCGAAGCTAATCTCAGGTTCCATGTGGACCTTAGGTTGACCAACTTCTTCCACAGTGGTAGAAGGTGCTGTCAGTCTTTGAAGCTCCTCAGCCCCAAAATATATAAGTGTGGTGTCGGGGCTGGGCTGTTCTAGGGAGGATCTCAATACAAACTTTGTGAAAAGTCTGTAGAGATCTTGAAGCATCTTTGAGTCAATCTCTAGAAAAGATTGAGATGACTCAGGTAGTGTGATAAGTTGGGAAGTAAGGGATTGGGTCTGTGGTTCCTCAATTGTTTGTCTCTGAACTTTCTCCCCCTTTTTGGTAGCATCATCTTGAGAGCTAGATGAGCTAGAGGAGGAAGTCAGTGAGACCTGAATTGGTACATGCCTAACAGACCTCTCCGTCTATTTCTCAGCTAGTTTGGCCTTGAGAGTGTTAATCTCAAGTTGCTGAGTAGCAGTCCTTGATTCTAAGATCCTCACCTGTGATTCCAGGTTGGAGACCTTAGAAAGCAAGTACTGAAGTGTTAGTTTCATACTTCCCTCATCTTCATGAGAAGAATAAAGGGGAGATGAGATAACATACCTAGTATGCTCAGTCTCACCACCAGATGTGGCTTCTTGGCACCCTGGTTTCCTTTGCTCAGAGTCATCTCTTTCATAGATGTCAATGGGCAAAGTTGCAGTAGACTCAGTCCTAATTATGTTACCACTGTCTTGAGAGCTCAATGAGAGACTCTGAGTAGTGGCAGCTGAGCCTACATGAGTCCCCTCCACATCAGTGGGACTTACCTCAGTAATTGGCTGCTGATGGGGGCTAGAGATAAGGGATCTCTCTTGGCTCTGTTGATCTTTGAGAGGGTGTTGTAGATCAACTTCATGGCCATGGAGAGATGTAATCTCTTCATCAGTGCGGAGTAAAAGGTCAGTGAAAGATAGGGAAGTTAAACCTACTGACCCGGGACCTAGATCAATGTCTACAGGCATTGAGCCTTTGGTGGGGTTGTCCCTAGAAGGCTGCACAGGGGAGTGTAGAGACTCACCCTGTGGGCTTAAGGCTTGGGGTTCGGGCTCAGGGGTTTGAGACTGAGGAGGCTCAAAACCCACATTGAGGTCGAACGTGAAGGATGGTGTGACCTCGGACTGAGTGGGAGCCCATGATTCCACTCTAGCCCTTTGGGTGTGAACAGAAGGAGCTTGTTCAATCAGAGTAGATTGAACAAGGGTTCGTTTGGGTCGTCTCTGGTATGTAGCTTTGATGGGTAAAGAAGATTTTGGCATTGTGGTGGAGGTTGCTGGTGTGGGTTCATCACCTGTGGGGATAACAGGGATGTCACCAGGAGCTATGCGCTCAGTCATCTCTGGGGGTAATGGAGTGTACCTTCCAGTGAAGTTGATGGAAACCTTCTTCAGTATTTTGAAGATGGTAGGCCTCATTTGTGGAACAGTAAGAGCAGCTGCGTCGACAAGCTTGCTTGGTTCCAGCTCACAGTTGATTATGTGTTGAATAAATCTGGGATACATGAAGAATGTATCTCTGCTCAGATTACTGATAAGGTTGGTCAACACAAATCGTGAGTAGTTGAATCGGAGACCTCTCACCAACCCATGAACTAGGCATCCTAGTTCATATGGGATTTGATCCCAACCCCCTGATTTGTTGGAGAGGCAGTGCAGGATAATGTGTAGCAGGAACTTCCAATGGTAAGAGAAGTTAAACTTGTAGACGGTAGACCTGCTTACATCCCCTCCATATCCCATGAGGATATAGGTGCCTTCCAAGTCTTCTTTGGGGAACTCAGTAGGAGCCCCATCATCATGAAGCTCGAGATGCTCCCTGATGAGCTGTTCAGTGATGACCAACTCTTGGCCACAAATGCGGGTTCTCAGGACTCGAACCCCATTCAGAACTGCAGTTTGACCATTGCTCCAGAATTCGGACATATGGTTGGAGTATACGGTGGGGTTAACTGTAAGTGCAGTGAGGTATGTGGATTCGGTAAGAAAGGTGACGATTTGGGTGAAGTCGGCATCCCTTGACGAATCAAGTAATGCGACTTGGTTGTGCTGAGGGTTTAGCGCCATTGAAGAAAAGGTAAGCTTGAAATTTGGGTGAAATTGCAGGTTTGACAGTGAAGGGAATAGTTAGGGCAGTAAATTGGTAAAAGAAGATGAAATTGATCAGTCAAGATTATTTAAAAGGGGATGAATTGTGATAGTGGCGGTAATAGGGTAACTGTTTGGGGTTACTGTGGGTGGTATGGTGGTTTACGGCGGAGAAATGATAGTGGCGGCAAGGATAATTTTAAATAATCTGACCATCATGGATAAAATCTTTACTTTTTACAGAGTGGGGCCCAAAAGATATCCGTTACATATAAAAACCTTTACTTCCGAATGTAAAACATTTCCGAAGGTAATTGTCTTCCGAAGTCAATTTCTCTTCCGAAGCAAGGCATTGCTTCCGAAGGTAAAATGGTCTTTTAAAGATACTTTCTCTTCCGAAGCAAAGCATTGCTTCTGAAGGTAATGTTATCTTTCTGAATGGAGAGTTTTATAAGCTTCGGAAGTAGATCTGATGTAAAATCAATCGCTTCTTCCGAGACCAAAAACTCTTCCGAGAAGACAATTTCCATTGAGGAATTTTGGCTTCGGAAGATATTCAAGAATATCTTCCGAGAGTTAGTTCCTCTTCGGAAGGAATTTACACTTAGAATAATTTAAAGATCTTTTATAACAGGGCTTAAATTGTATTGACACAAGACATTACATAAAAAAACTTTTTCAAAAGAGGTAGTTAATCAATATTTATCATCCCAATAGCTGATATGAGATACTTAAATCTTTGTTCATCAAATGCCTTTGTGAACAAATCAGCATATTGTTCATTTGAGTCAACTTTGATTAACTTGATCAGATGTTTCTCATGAATATCTCTAATGAAATGATACCTGATATCAATGTGCTTTGTCTTGGAGTGCTTCACCGGATTCTCAGTAATGAAGATAGCACTATTGTTGTCAATATGGATAGGAGTAGTCATGAAGTTGAATCCATAGTCTAACATCTGATTTTTAATCCATAGCAGTTGAGCACAGCAGCTAGCAGCAGCAATGTATTCAACTTCAGCAGTTGATGTAGAGACACAGGATTGTTTCTTGCATTGCCATGAGATAATCCTTCCACCAAGAAATTGACATCCTCCTGATGTTGATTTCTTGTTAATGTTGCAGCCACCATAGTCACTGTCAGAGTATCCATAGAGATTGAAATCACTATTTCTTGGATACCAGAGACCTAGTTTAGGTGCTCCTTTGAGGTATCTGAGGATCCCCTTTGCAGCAGCTAGGTGAGACATCTTTGGAGCAGCCTGATATCTTGCACAAATGCATGTGGCAAACATGATACTTGGTCTACTAGCAGTCAGATACATCAGAGAACCAATGATTGCTCTGTACTGATGTTGATCAGTATCCTCCCCCTCAAGGTCAGGGCAAAGATTATGGTTTCTTGGTATGGGTGTCTTGACTGGTTTACAATCCTTCATTTCAAATCTATCTAAGATGTCTGAGACATAATTAGATTGACTTATGAAGAACCCTTCCTTCATCTGTTTCACCTGAATTCCAAGGAAAAAGTCCATTTTTCCCATGGAACTCATCTCAAACTTCTGCTTCATAGTGCTTTCAAAGTCCTTGCACATTTGGTCGTTTGAAGAACCAAATATGATGTCATCAACATAGACTTGTACAAGCAAAATGTCTTCTCCACTCTTTCTGACGAAAAGAGTCTTGTCAATGGTACCTCTAGTGTATCCATTCTTCAGGAGAAACTGAGACAAGGTCTCATACCACAGCCTAGGTGCTTGGTGCAGCCCATATAGAGCTTTATCCAGTTTGCACACATAGTTGGGGTGCTGTGGGTCTTCAAATCCTGGAGGTTGACATACATAGATTTCCCTATCTATATCCCCATATAGAAAAGCACACTTGACATCAAGTTGGTAGACTGTGAAGTTCTTGGATGCAGCATAAGCAAGGAAGATCCTAACTGCCTCAAGTCTTGCAACAGGTGCAAAGACATCAGTTTAATCGATTCCTTCCTCCTGGGTGTATCCTTGAACTACTAGTCTTGCCTTGTTCTTGATAATCAAGCCTCTATCATCTTTCTTGTTCCTGAATACCCATTTAGTGCCTATGGGTACTTGACCAGATGGTAGTGGGCATAGATTCCAGACCTTTTGTCTTCTGAATTGAAGCAGCTCCTCCTGCATCGATTCAACCCAACTACTATCCTTTAAGGCATCTTCTACCTTCTTTCGTTCCATCTGAGACAAGAAGCATGAGTACAAGCAGACATTCCCATGATGAGTTTGTCCTCTTGTTCTCACACCCTCAAAGACATTCCCTATGATGTTCTCAGTTGGATGAGTGTTGTGAATCCTAAGACGAGGAATCACTTCCAGTTGCAGAGATAAGTCTAGGTTAGACATATTCTGATCAGGAACTGGATTACTCTGTCCAACTACTGTTTCAAAGTCATTCAATGAGGACTGATTGAATGATTAAGAAACATCATCAATGGTTGGTTGTGAAGTAGGATTAACAGTTGCCTGTTCCTTCAGAATACTACTTCCCTCAACCTGGTGTTGTAATGGATCACCTGAAGAACTTTGAGGTTGATCAAGTGATTCACTTGTTGAAGCTTCACCATTCCTGGACATAGTTACACTGTCAGATCTACGAATGGTTGAAGCTTGTTGCCTTTCAGCTCTTGGAGAATTTGGAAGAGGTCTGGGAAGCTCAAATAGTTGACCTGCATCATCATCAGCATCACCTTGAGCACCTGTTCCAGCTGAAACATTCTCTCAAGATGGTTTAGAATAGTTTGGAAATAATTCTAAATCAAAGATATACTCAGGTCCATTCCCCCTAACACAAGGAGTGTGCTCATTAACAACTATATTGGAGGACTCCTCAAATTGTTGATTCTTGATGTTGTATACTCTATAAGCTTTGGAGCTAGAAGAGTATCCAACAAAGATAGCATCATCCGACTTCTCAGCAAACTTTGCTAAGTTGTCTTTTGTGTTAAGTATGGTACACCTGCAGCCAAAGGACCTTAAAAAGCCAATGAACGGTGGCCTCTTGTTCCATAACTCATAAGGGGTTTTTCCATGGGGCTTAACTACAAGAACCCTGTTCTGCACATAGCATGCAGTGCTGACTGCCTCTGCCCAGAATGTTAGAGGTAGCTTTGAATCAGCTAACATGGTCCGAGCAGCCTCAATAAGTGTCATGTTCCTCCTCTCAGTAACACCGTTTTGTTGAGGAGTTTTGGGAGCACTATATTGTCTGGCAATCCCTTTTGAGTCACAGAATGAGTCAAGAACAAAGTTCTTAAAATCAGTCCCTTGATCACTTCTAATGATCTTAACCTTGTGATCAATTTAATTTTCTATTTTAAGAATAAAAGATTTTAAAGTTTCAGCAGTTTCATCTTTACTTCTTAAAAAGAATACCCATGTAAATCTTGTAAAATCATCAACTATCACAAGGCAGTCTGATTTCCTTCCAATGCTCATTATACTTGTGGGTCCAAAGAGATCCATGTGCAATAAGTGTAATGGAGTAGTGATAGAGTTAACACATTTGGATTTATGAGATGATCTGTGTTGTTTCCCTTTCAGGCATGCAACACAGTTATCTTTGCAGAAAAATTCCTTTTTAGGCAAACCATGTACCAAGTTATTTTTAGCCAATTTATTCATTGTTTTAAAATTCACATGACACATGCGTTTATGCCATAGTGTTGACTCATCACTATCAGCTTTGGAAAGAAAGCATGATACTTCACCCATAGGAGAAGCATTGTTCATATCCAGCTTGTACATATCCCCTTTCCTGGGAGATCTAAGAAGCACCAATTCCGGAGGAATTGTCATCCCTGGTTTGAGGATAATGCACTCATGTTCTGTGAAGAGCATCTGATGCTTCTGGTCACAGAATTGAGAAACACTTAACAGATTGTGTTCAAGCTGTTTGACAAAGTGAACTTTGTCAATGTTTATTCTGCCATTGGATATACTTCCTCTGCCAGAAATATATCCTCCGGCCTCACCTCCAAATTGGACAGGCCCTCCATCAAAGTTCTGGAATTGTTGAAGGAGAGATCTGTTCCCTGTCATGTGCCTGGAGCATCCACTATCTACAATCCAGACTGTTGTTCTTGTCAAATGGACGTCCCTACACATAAGATGAGATGGTTAGTTTTGTTTGGAAGCCCAAGCCTTGCTGGTCTTGGGCTCTCCAGCGATAGTGACATAATTGAACCAAAAGATATGCATTGGGGTTCAATAGAGGTCGTTGTTGAAGAAGAGGTTTGGGCTGCAGCATCTTCCTTGATCTTCCAATCCATCCCTTGGTTGATCTTTGAAGATGAGCTTGTTGAAGCTTGTGCAGCATGGTCTTCTTCCGAAGCTTCTTTCTTTTCGGAAGAAGCCTTCACCACCTTTTCTTCCGAAGTAGTCTTCTTCTGAGATGGTTTCAAGGGAGCCTTCTTTTCTTCCGAACCTTAGAAGGTTTGGCTTCCGAAGCCATTTTCCCTTCGGAAGAAGTAGTTTCTTCCGAAAGCAACTTGGCTTCCGAGACCAACTTTCCCTTTTTCATCATTTGGACCTTTTGAAGTGGTCCAACTGAGAAACCTTCTCTGACTCCTTCTTTTCTAACATTATTTGCATAATGTGTGCTTGCTGGATTGTAGTAACAATCTTTAGCCATGTGGTTGTGCAGACCACACATTATGCATGCAATGTTAGTTTTCTGGGAACTTGCAGGTTGCTGTTTCTTAGGTTTCTTCTCTTCATCAGCAACTTTTCCTTTCAACTTCTGATCCTTCAGTAGGACAGGAGTGCTGGTATTACACTCCTTTCCTGAATCAGAAGTACCTACCACTTGAAATCCGGCAGAAATGAAGACACCCTTTTGCTTTGGGTCGATCTTAAGCTTGGACTCTGCAACCTTCTTGGCAGTCCTTCTAGCAGCTTTAGCTCTGCTTCTTCTTGCCTTGGTGGTTAGGATTTGGTCTTCACAGGTGGAGATGAGTGTATCCTCCTGTTTCTCCCCTGTGGTGGCCACTATTTTTGCCTCATCCTTTAGTTCCAATGGAGAAGGGTCAGCAGTTGGAACCTCTTGCTCTTCAGTACCACATCTAGGTAGTCTAATAGACTCATAAGAGTGTGGTGGAGCTATTTCATTGGTTCCCAACCCTTCTTTGTTTTGATAAAACATTTTGGAATGAGAGGTTGATGCAAGAATAGTTTGGAAGCTTTGCTCAGCAATAGCTTGCTTCCTGGCCTGAGCCTCAGCTGTGACCAACTGGGCTTGAACCTCAGATAGTTTGGATATCAGATCTTTAATTTGAGTCTTATAATTAGTCTTTTCATGTTTTAAAAGAGACACAGTTTTCTCTAACTCCTCATTTTCTTTTGATAGTCAAATTCAGCTCTCTTAAAATCAGATTTTAGCACATTTAAAGACTCAACCTCAGATCTGATTTCCGAAATGTAATCCTTATAAAGTTTAACTTTAGCAATACAGGCAGCAGTACAAAGATGTTCATATACCTGATTATCATCTGTTCCGGCCATGAGTGCTTGAGCGGGAGTCACATCCTGTACCATGAAGCTCCAGTCAACTTCTTGAGCAACAGCAGCTGTTTCAGTTGACTTCTCTTCATGTTTTGAAGCAGTGGGATGTGTGGAGGCCTGTGGGGTTCCCGGGTTGTTCTTGGGAGCCTTGCATTCCCTAGCAAAGTGACCAAGTTGGTTGCAGTTGTAACACTTTGCTTTGCTCTTATCAAACCCAAACTTGCTGTTGACTGGGTTTTGAGGGAATTGCCTTCCAGTTCTCTTGAAGAACTTCTTCGCTCTGTAAGTTAAAAGAGCCATCTGTTGGACAATGTCCACATACTCCACATCATCTGGACTGAAGCACTCAAGATCATCAAAGCAGTATTGAAAATCACCAGAGTGTCCACTTCCAGAGACAAAGGCACAACTATCCTGAAAGGAGTTGTGTTGAACCTTTTGAGACTGTGGAGTCTCAGGTAGAGTAATGTAGGGTCCACTATGTGAGTTGTCAGGGTAACATAGCAACTGATGTTGTGGTTCTATGATTTCCCTTTCAACCACATGAAGGGCTGAACTCAGTTGGTTATTGAAGTGACCAGAGAAGTTCTGCATGTTCATCTGCATCTGGAATGCACTTAGGATACCATACAACTCTGTCAAAGTAAGAGTCTTAAGGTCCGAAGTTCTCTTGATTACAACACAGTAATGTATCCATAGTTTAGGAAGTGAAGACATGAACTTCCTAACTATGTCTCTATTCTCAAGAGCTACTCCAATATCCTCCAGAGTATCTACTAGCTCAACATACCTAAAGTATTGTTGAGTCAAGGTCTCACCAGCCTTGAAAGTAAAGTTCTCAAACTGCTGCTTCAAGAGATCCTTCTTGTTCTCTTGGGTTTCCTTGGATCCTTCATACATCACCTTCAAAGCTTCCCATAAATCTTTAGCAGTTTTGCACTTCTTGAAGCGTCTGTAGACGGAGTTGGGAGAGCAGTTTGGAGAGAAGTCATAGCCCTTTGATCTAGCTCTATTCTCTTCCTATCTTCTTCTGAGTAATCATCAACATCTTTTGGAATGATGCGATTACCAGTGGCAGAAGTGGTGCTTGGTATTAAAGGACCATTGACAATGGAGTCCCACATCCTTGAATCTTGACACTTGATGAAGCCTTCCATTCTGATACACCATGTGTCAAAGTCTTCAGGGGTGATCATGGGGACTTGGTCATGGTACCGGTTTCCATATCAGCTTTGGAGAGAGCGGCCATTTCAGTGAGTGGTTTGAAGTGAGGAGTGAAAAACAGGTTGATTTGGATGGTAAGATCTCACAATCAAGAGCCTGGAGCTCTGATACCAATTGCAGGATCGATTATGGGTGGTTTTTCTCTCAACTCACTGCGAATAACACTCAGCAAGTAGTCTATGAAGAGTTGATCACAATATACCAAGTAGCAAGCAGTAAGAAAATAAACACAGCAAGTAAATTTTCAAGGTACTTTTATATATTGCCTCTCAACTCAAAGGATTACAAGACTCTTAGACTCAAATCGCTTATCTAAAGAGTTACAAGGAGAAGATATATATAATACTACCTACAGCCGGATATACTTTGATACCAGCTGGACACCTCTAACCTTACATCTATACTACAAGACTCTAGGTGAGGTCTTTCAGACATTTTGCCTGAGAGTTGGTAGTCAGGACATGTCCCTGACTTACCTTTATCACCAACTAAAGTTGGTAACATGTACTATCATAAAAAGGTGAACAGTAGAATAAAGTATGGTCAACAACATGGCTCTTTAGGAAGATGCCATGCTGTATCAGAGGTCTGCAGCGAACTGTCAGGGACCATACTTTTATCTGCTGGACATAGCAATGTCTTCCGAAGGATAAAGTACTTCGGAAGAATAACTTCTTCCGAAGCCACTTATACTTCGGAAGATGGCTTCTTCCGAGGTTTGGAGTCTTCTTTGTCTTCGGAAGCAGACTTTGTCTTCGGCTCTTTCATCAGACTTTGTCTTCGGAAGCTCAGACCTTGTCTTCAGCTCTTTCATCAGACTTTGTCTTCGGAAGCTCAGACTTTGTCTTCAGCTCTTTCATCAGACTTTGTCTTCGGAAGCTCAGACCTTGTCTTCAGCTCTTTCATCAGACTTTGTCTTCGGAAGCTCAGACTTTATCTTCAGCTCTTTCATCAGACTTTGTCTTCGGAAGATAGTCTTCAGCTGTTGGCTTCAGCTGTTGTCTTCAGCAGTTGACTTCAGCTTTTGCCTTCATAGATATCTTTCAGCTGTTAGCTTCAGCTGTTGTCTTCAGCAGTTGACTTCAGCTTTTGCCTTCAGTAGATATCTTCAGCTATTGGTTTCAGCTGTTGTCTTCAGCAGTTGACTTCAGCTTTTGCCTTCAGTAGATATCTTCAGCTGTTGCTTCAGCTGTTGTCTTCAGCAGTTGACTTCAGCTTTTGCCTTCAGTAGATATCTTCAGCTGTTGTTCTTCAGACTCTCGGAAGATCTCATGCTTAGCTTCAGAAGCCCTTGAATGTAGTACCAAAAATGACTATGTGAAGTGGTTTTGGTTGCACCAGCCTTGTCATGATCCAAGAAATATTTGGAAGCTAACTTTGCAAATAATAGACTTAATGGCCCCATACCTAAGGGGCTCAGTAACCAGGATCCAAATTCTTTTGCAGGTAACTCTAAGGGGCTGTTTGGTAGCCTCTTAATGGTTCCATTAAGAGGCTACCTCTGAACCGTTAAGAGGCTTGAGTGTTTGTTTTTAAAAAAAGGAGGCTCTGAACTGAACCATTCAGTGCTAAATGGTTCAGATATAAAAAGATGCTGAATGGAAATTGGGACACAAATACCCCCATCTTCAACTCCCGTCATCCCCCCCACCCTCACCACCGACCTCTAGCAGACCACCGGCAACCTCTGCAGCACCGTCGGCCGGCCACCCCCGACCTCCGCAGCCCGACCGCAGGCCACCCCCCGACGAACGCAGCCCTCCACAGACCGTATCTCCGTCCGCCGACCTCCGCAGCACCGCCGGCCGGCTACCCCAACCTCCGCAGCCCGACCGCAGACCACCCCCGACGAACGCAGCCCCCACAGACCGCCATCCTCACCTCCGCCATCCTCACCTCCGCCATCCCTAACCTCCGACTCCGACCACCTAAAATTGGTGTGAAAAGTCTCGTTTTCTTCAAATTTCTTTCTTAATTTGTTGTAGATTTTCATATCTATGATTGGTTTTGTATGTTACTATGGTAAAAATCCATCATCTTGTTTGTAGATTTTCATAGATTTCATATCTATGTTTGATCAATTTGTGTAGATTTTGATGTTGTAGATTTTCATCTTGTTTGTAGATTTTCAGAGGGGTAAAATTATTATTTTGTATAGTCATTCAGAGATTCAACCAAACAGCACATTTTGGTTCAGCACTTAATGGTTCAGAGTCTCTTAACCATTCAGACATCTTAACCATTCAGCACTTAATGATTCAGATCTAACCAAACACCCCTAATTAAATATGCATGTTGCATCTTATTAGATGTTATGTTATTGTTACATTCAAATTATTTTTTATTTTTTCTATCTCTCTTCATTCATACATATAGAAAAAATTAGAGAGAGATAGAGACATCAAGTTGTCTAAATAACAAAAACATGTTCAAATAACACAGGCCTATTAAAACTGTTTGTTTCCTACATCAATTCATGTTAGAAATGACAGAAATTGCATTTTCCGACAAACTTTTTGAAAAAATAACCGATGTTGAAATAATGCTTGTAGAAAAAATTCATAACCACATTTCATGATAAAAATCATTATATTATATATAATACTAATCATCAAGTCGTTTATATATGCGGTGGGTACCTCTTGCTTATCAAATGGTTTATGTTTGAGAGTGTTGTATTATATGTTTAGTGGGTTGTATTCACCTTTTGTTCATTTTTTAATCTTTAACTTTCTTATTTTAATCCATTACTTTTATATTTTTTAGAATTTACCCTGAATTTTTTTACTTTCAACTTTGGTCGGAATTGAAAAATGGGATTGGAGTTGGTTCGGATAATGTTTTGCAAAGGAATTGAAATTCAAAATGGGATTGGAGTTGGAAATGAAATCTTGTTAAATTGATAACGTATTTGTTTGGTTAATTTTGAATGAAATTGGTACGTTAATTTTGAACATTCCGTTAGATTGTTTAACATCCCATGGATAAGTGAAATGAATATGATGAATATAAGAAAATTTTCCAATTCCAATTTAAATTTTAATTTCTGAAAATTCTGTAAATCAAATGGAACCTTAGGTAGCGTTTGGTATGGAGTAATGAAGGACGGAATGGAATGAATCATTGAGGGTTAATGAAAAAAATACATGTTTGGTTGACAAAGGTAATGGAATGAACCATTACATAGTTGATTCCATTCCTTCAAATCCATTCCATCTAGTCTCCCTTCTTTTTTTCCATTCAATCTCTTCTGTTCACCAACACCATACATTCACCTACCACAACAATCACCACCGGCCACCACGACCGGCCACCGCCGTCTCCGGGGCTTCCACCGGCCACTGCCGTCGCCGGGGGCCACCCGCCGGGGCCTCCACCCTTCTTGTCACCAACACCACCCACTCACCTACCACAACAATCACCACCGGCCACCACGACCGGCCACCGCCATCTCCGGGCCTCCACCAGCCACCACCGCTGCCGGGGCCTCCACCCTTCTTGTCACCAACACCACCCACTCACCTACCACAACAATCACCATCGGCCACCATGACCGGCCACAGCCGCCTCCGGGGGCCTCCACCGGCCACCGCCGCCTCCGGGGGCCTCCACCGGCCCCCGCCGCCTCCGGGGGCCTCCACCGGCCCCCGCCGCCTCCGGGGCCTCCACCGGCCACCGCCTCCGTCCGGGGCCTCCACCGGCCACCACTGTCGCCAGGAGCCACCACCGGCCGCCAACGCCACCGGAAACCTCCATCGGCCACCATCACCACCATAACTACTTTCACATTTCGTTTTTTCGTACGTAATAAACAACACAAAGTAATAATTCTTTTTATTCTTAAAGGGTAACCAAACAAGAGTATGGAATGTAATGATTCATTTCATTCTCTCATCCATTCCATTCTCTCATTCATTCATTTCCTTCATTTATTCCATTACTCCATACCAAACATACTAGTACTGTTTTATTCCAAATTTAATCATAAACATACAAGTAATAATTTACAATGCAGATTTTTACATAAATTTTCGTAGGTGTTTATGCTCTTTCTTAGTAGTTTCTAGCTATTATTATAAATATTTAATTAATCTTTAAAGTTGCATATAAATCTATAGGTACGTTTTCTTATTCATACGAAAAATGGTATCTAGGTGTGTAAAATGCTACTGATAGTCCTCGCATGTTCGATTGTTCGAATTCCACGTTGGACAATAGTGTAGTATTATAAGTAGATTAGATTGTTATTAAAAAAACATTTAAACTTGTTTTTCTTATAATTACTGCACGAAAATTATGTTAAAAACAGGGTGATCATTTTCCTAATCAAAATTTAATATGTATATCCCACTCAAAGCACTGGGAGGGTAGGTGTAGGCGAGTCTTTCCTCTATCTTGTTAGGTAGAGAGACCGCTTCCAAACTCAAAATTTAATATAAATTGACCAAAAGAAAACATGGTTTTTTTTATAATTTCAATAGTCTTCGGTAATTATTTTATAAATCATGTCATTATTAATTTTAATAATACACTTCAATTTTCTTAAATATATACTCTATAATATAATTTCGAGATCAAAATATAAGAATGAACTAAAACCCGCAAGATGAAGTTTATAACAATTAAAAAATGCATGCCACGGTTTAATAACTCATACTGCCAAAATTGATTATCAAATCAAAATAAATTTTTTGAAAAAAAATAAATGAAACTATAATTATTAAAAAAAACTGAAACTAAAATACTATTTAATGATTTATTGAAAAGACACAAAAAATAAAAATAATGCAAAGCATCAAACTTGATCAGTACGTTCTTAAGAAAAAAACATTTAACTTGACATATCACTTGATACAAGTTTAATTTTCTGTCAAAATTTTTAAGGTTTAACAAAGAAATTTTGCCATTTGGGTCATGCAGGAAACAACTTATGTGGTAAACCTCTTAACCCCTGTTAGAAGAAACCTAAACAAAAAGATGATCATCATTTATGAAGAATAATTCAAATAGTAACAGTCATTCGAAGAATTTACGCAGCTGTTCGAGAGTTTGCTAGTCTTCAATCGTTAGTTCATTGAGGAAAATAAGTTAGCCATTTTTGTTTTTGATTATTCCTTTGTAATTCCTTGCTTATTTAGGCATTAGTATTGTGATCAATAAAGATATATCTCTTCAAACATATTAGTATATTCCTACTTGAATTTGAGTAATTTTAATGCTAACATTGTACGTAGTATGAGAACGAATTCGACTGTGTGAGTGTTAGGCGAGTGCTTTTGTTCATGTAGAGTAATAACAATCAAAGAATCCAGAGATCTCACTGTATTTTCCGTAGTTCTATAGCACTTGATTCATCTGAGAATCATATATCACTTTAAAGTTTCAAGTTTATACAAATTGATGGTACACTTAAACATTTTATTGAATAAGACTTGTAGAGATTTGCAAAATCGAATGAGTGTATCTGTGTGTTCTTTTTTTGTATCCCAAAAGAAGACCAAACTCTCGTATTCAAA
Source organism: Flaveria linearis (assembly GCA_024085815.1). NCBI lineage: Eukaryota > Viridiplantae > Streptophyta > Magnoliopsida > Asterales > Asteraceae > Flaveria > Flaveria linearis. Next base: position 44,195,699 of record CM044018.1, on the reverse strand, counting down.
TTTTGGCGTAAACCGCTTCAGATCGTTATTTTGGGTTTGGCTTTTGGGTGTAAAATGGATTCCTATTTAAAACATTGGCTTTTCATGTACTTTTTTAAAATTTAGAAAATCTGATGAATTTTCGCTAAAGAAAAGTTCATCAAACTAAAAGAAAAAAAAATTAAGCTGACCTAGCAATGCACTTCACACCTCCTTTCTTTAAGATGTATATTATAGTTCATTTTGATCAACAAGTTAATCTATTACACTTATATTGATGACATTAAAAATATCAACATGCAGACTGGACGTAGTAGACCCCTGGGGGGAGGGAGCAAACATGATGACATAGACATAAGCGTAACACCCGGCCCTCATATCACCAATATTTTATGTTTTGCCTACGAGTAGCTCACGGATTTGCTTTGGTTACCCGGATGAAAACTTTTTAAGGAGGTCACCCATCCCTAGATTGCTGCTACTTGAGCATGATTAACTGTGGAGTTCTCCTCTCATCCATAGCCAATACGCCCAAATCGGGTTAGTGATATAGAGGCAGGACATTCCTTATAAACAAGGAATCTCTCCTATCTATAGTCGATGTGAGATTTTCCTAGAGTGTAACAAACACCCCCACCCCCTCCCCTTTTGGACTAATCGTCCTCGATAAGGTTTGCCCCACCATCCCATCTATGGATGTGGGATTTGCCTAAGATGTCCTTCTGAGCATCCCGAGGACTTACCATTTTTTATGAGGTTTGTCCCACGATCCTGAACGGCACAGAAGTGGCTCTAATACCATTCTGTACCAGTCGGCTCTCATATCACCAATATTGTCCGTTTTGCCCACAAGTAGCTCATGGATTTGCTTTTGTTACCCGGATGAAAACTTCCCAGAGAAGTCACCCATCCCTAGATTGCTACCATCTGAGCATGCTTAACTGTGGAGTTCTCCTCTCATCCACAGCCAATACGCTCAAAACACGTTGGTGATATTAGAGATATGACATTACTTACGGACCAGGAATCCTCTGCTCTGCTCTCTCTCCCTCTGCTCTACTCTCTCTCCCAACAAAGCTCTGTTCTTTCTCTCTGCTATGCTCTCTCTCCCTCTCCTCTGCTCTCTCTCCCTTTCCTCTGCTCTCTCTCCCAACGGATCTCTGCCGACCACCTCATCGGCGACCACCGCCCACCTCCCAGGTAAGTTTGCCGACCTACCCTCCGCCTCTCAGGTAAGTTTCCGACCACCGCCTACCTACCCTCCTCCTAAGCCAACCGTCACCACCCCCCACCTCACCGGCGACCACAGTCAACCTACCCTCCGCCCAAGCCAACCGGCACCCCCTCCGCCTAAGCCAACCGTCACCACCCCCTAACGCCTACCCCGTCACCACCGCCTACCCCGTCACCACCGCCTAGCCGTCACCACCGCCTACCCCCACCGTCACCGGCCCCCACCGCCTACCCCGTCACCATCGCCTACCCGTCACCACCGCCGACCCGTCACCACCAAAGCCTTCACAGCCACCAAAGCCTTCAACAGCCACCACATCACCGCTAGCCACCCCCCACTGCCCCCTGCCCTCCACCATATCACCGCTAGCCACCACCACCCTCACTGACCCTGCCCTCCCTCTCACCGGCCACCGGCCACCACCTCCACCACCATCGCAGCAACCTCACAGCCCCCCAGCCACCTCGTACCAGCATCAAATTCGAAGAATTATAAATTTGGGTGTACATTTGGTAAGATCGATATGTCTCGGATTTGCATATCTGTTTTTTATGTGCCTTTAATTTAATTATATCTTTAAATATTTCTTTTCGTGTAGATTGTTTGGCTGGGTTAGGGGTACCAGCATTCTTGGTTTTGAATAGGGGAAGGCATCCTCTTTTTTGGGGCTTTTTCTATCATCGTGTGATTTGATTTTTTTCTGTGTCTTGATTTGTTTGTGTGCCCCTAGCGTATTGTTGACCTCGTGTGACGGTTTCCTTTTGATTGTGCTTTACTTGTGCTACGTTTCTTTCTAGTGTGTTGTCTGTGTTTTTTGGTGGTTTTAATGGACTCTGTCTGGTATAATAGATAATAGCAGCAATTATGCTGCCCCGAGATCATGTTCGATGAGGAGAGGTGCGAAGACAGGGAATAAGGTTTGTAGATTAAGAGTGGCATCGTGGAATGTAGGAACCCTAACTAGTAAGTTACTAGAGTTAATTGATCTGCTGAAGAAACGTAGGGTCCAGATAGCGTGCTTTTAGGAGACTAGATGGCGGGGTAGGAGAGCAAAAGAGTGCAATAGTTATAAACTGTGGTATTCAGGGTCTGATGGAACAAAAAACGAAGTAGGTTTTCTAGTTGCTAGGGAACTTCAAGATAATGTAGTGGAGGTGAGAAGATACAATGATAGAATTATGTTGTTAAGAATAGTAATAGGGGATAAGGTAGTGGCAGTAGTTAGTGCATATGCACCACATGTTGGACTAGGGGAAACGGAAAGAAAGGAGTTCTGGGAGAGTTTAGATCACGTTATGGGTGACATACCTAGAGAAGAAAAGATATGCATAGGAGAAGATTTTAATGGACATATCGGTAAGGATAATGAGCATTTCCAACTGGTGCATTGAGGCTACGGGTATGGTCTTAGGAATGACGGCGGTAGGGAGCTTCTTGAATTTGCAGTACCGCATGACTTAGGCATCATAAATTTGTTTTTTTAAGAAAAGAGACTCGCATCTAATCACGTTTAGCAGCGGCGGGAGACACACGCAGATAGACTATCTATTGATGAGGAGAGAAGATCATAGCGCGTCGAAGGACTGTAAATCAATCCCGAGAAAGACAGTTGTGATGCAACACCATATGTTGGTGGCGGATATACGCGTCAAGGGGCCAATTGCGCAACAAAACAAGATAGTTACACCTAAGATTAGATGGGGCCAGCTTAAAGACGAAAAGATTACTATTTTTAGAGATAATGTCATACCAATGAACCAAACTGGGCCACAGGAAGACGCAAACCAAAAGTGGGAGGCTATGGAAACTAGGCTCATCCAAGCAGCTAAAGAAACGCTTGGAGTTACAACAAAAAGGACAGTTGGTCATAAGGAATCATGGTGGTGGAATGAAAATGTACAGGAGAAGATACAAATCAAACAACAAAGTTTTAAAGAGCTTATACTGTCACACCCCGACCGACGGCGGAATCACCGGGGCGGACGAATGGGAGACGATTGTTCATAGCACATGGAATTAATAAGTTGAAATAATATTAAATGTCATTATTCATTAAACTTTACAAGACAAATAAGTAATTACAAAACAATCAAGATGCAACAAATAACACAAGACTTTCATTTAATCTAGGTCCAAGTCCTATGTGAGCACAGAAAGATCTTCAAGTAGGAACCTGAAACATGTTAAAAATAAAGGGTCAACTATAAAGTTGGTGAGTTCCCATGGTTTAAACACACGCATACATATATATATGTAAAAAAATTACAAGTAGCAATTCATGTCCATGGTTACGAGTTAGCAAGCTTATAGAACACATACAGTTACAACCAAACCTCGACTTGATTACAAGTATATAAGATTGGCTAAGTGTACTTGGTTCCCATGATGAACAAGCATAAGTGTACTTGGTTCCCATGATGAACAAGCATACGTCATCAGTAGCTGACAATACATCGACTTAGCACCAAATAGGCTTGTCAGGCCCAAAGATCTAAGACGTCGCCAGGCTAGCAATAGTTAATGATTGTAAACAAAATATGTATCTCATATAAGACTTACAATAACACAAATAAACATGACAAAAAGGTAAAGATGAATTGCATGTGAATTTACAAGTATCAAGATGTTTATAAGTGTAACTTTATAAAGTTAACATGTTTCACTCCAAAAGATGTGAAATAAAGTAAAAGGGGGCATGGAGAACTCACATGTATATATAAGATGATGATAAGAATTTAAACGAGGCTACAACGATTTCTTTTACAAGTTGCCTAAACGTATAGATTTCAAGATTAAGTTCGATAATAAGATTGCCAATTAGACATGAACTAGGGTTTCAATTGGGATTTGGGAGTTTAAATAATTAAATAAAATAATGAATCGTTTACGTTTTGGTTTAATAAAGATAATATAAATCAATTAAGTCCAAGAATGATTAAAAAAGGTCTCAACAATTTAAGTTATTTATTTAATATAAATTAAGTATAATATGTGAAAAGAAATAATTAATTTAATAATTAATTATTTAAAACTTATTAAAGGTGATTAATTGAATACTTATTAAATGACTTTAAAATTATTCAAAATCATTTTATAGTATTTGAAATTTTTAAGTGATTTATTATAAAGATCTTATAATACAATACTTTAAGAATAAAGTATAATATGTTGTTTTATAAGTTAATTAAAAGTTTAAGAAGTAGATTTATCAACTATCTATGATATAACATAGTTAATTAAAACATTGAATAATTAATTATCTAAATAATCATTTGTTTAGTTAATTATTTAAATAATCATTGAATAAGTAATTATTTAAATAATCATTGCACTATAATATATTTATAACATAAATGACTAAATAGTATTTTTTATAACTTTTTATTCTTTAAAAATAACTAATTTTAAGGATTATAAGTTTTTAAAATCTTTAAAAGTAGCTTAATAATTTCAGAAATATTTTAGTTAACAAAGTAATTATAATTCTAACTAAACAATATATTAAAATCTTATGCAATTAAAAGAAACTTAAAGAAAACAAATATTAAAAAGAATGAGGGTCCCCGGGGTCGAACCCGGGTCTCTCGTGTATATGCATGATGTTGTAACCAGTTCGGCAGAAGCCCATATTTGATTAAAAGTTCAATTATAATGTTTAAAAACATTATTTACCGAAATCCCCAAATTCAACATAATCCCTAGATTCAACTTGAATCCAATTGAGCATCAATTCAATAATGATAATGGAATCAATCTTAGGGCTTTGATTGCCCATGTAAAACCGAGTGTGTACAAGGGTTTATTTACCAGAATGATACTCGATTCGACGCTACAATGTGAAGACCCAGACGCGCCCACGATCGAGTATGATTCGAGACGCAAACATTGATGAAAATCAAATTAACTTCACGTAAAGGTTCCTTGTAACACCTCGAAAAGTCAAAACGAGTCATTAAGGATAATGGGCTTAATTAATGGGTATTTAATAAAAGAAGGAAAAGGGTTTTGGGCTAAATTGGGTTTATGGGCAAGAGGCTAGTGATTAAGGCCCATAATCAGCCCCTTAACCCACCCAAAGCAGCTTCCATCTCCTTCATTTCAACCCTAGCTCCCAAAATTTATAGAGAGAGAAAGTAGAGAGAGAAAGTGAATGAAACTCAAGATTTGAAGCTTCTAAAGTCAAGGGATTGAAGATCTGGGTGTTTGTGCATCAAATCTCAAGAAAGGAGCAACAAATCCAGGTAAGAATCGACCTCTAAACCCTTCTGTAGATCAAACCCGGATTCTAGGGTTTTGGGTTTTGAAAAGTTTCAAAGAAACACATAAAGGTCAAATTTTTACGTATGAAAATGTGTAAAAAGGTTAGATATGGTTTCATGGATGGTAAACCAAGGATTTGGATGTAAAAAGTTAAGATTTTGGTTAAAAACGGGCTGGTTCGTCATTTTTACTCAACCAGCGAAACTGTGCCCCGATCCAGCGAAACTGTGCACTCATCCAGTGAAACTATGAGAAGTTCCAGCGAAACTACAGTTTCGCTAGGGCAAAACTGTTGACCCGTAGATACTGCGAAACTAGAAAATTCCAACGAAAGTTGGGCGCACCTGATAGCGAAACTATCGTGCGAAACTGCTGGGCGAAACTGGCAGCGAAACTGCTAGCGAAACTGCCAGCGAAACTGCCAGCGAAACTGCCAGCGAAACTGCCAGCGAAACTGGGCAGCGAAACTACACAAAATGACCTTTTTGAGTGTGAACTTATTTGCAGGTTGTGTAGTGTGATCCTAGCCTAGAGTGCTTAGTTTAGAAGTTACTCACATTATCCATATGAGTTCTAGATCCCCTTATTTAAACGTTTTTTCTATGTTTTTGGGGCTATTATGCATAGTAAACATAAGGTTTTCAAGGTAACGATTTCAAGGGGTTTTAACAAGAAAATACATTTTTCTAAAGTAAAATGTGCCATTCAAATAGCTCAAAATAATTTTCGGGCGCGCTGACCTGGCAGCCCGGCCCCAGCCAGGGGCGCTGCCCCTTGGACCCCACTAGGGGCTGCTGCCCCTAGGACCCCGCTGTCAGGGGCTGCCGCCCCCGAACCCCCGCTGTCCCGCGGAGGGTTGGTTACGTGTTATGTTGACTAGTACTTGGTATGTTGTGTACTTAATAAGTTACGTATTATATATTAAGTGGAAGATAATATTAATGAAAAGTGGAACTTAACGAATGTTACCCCGGGCCCGTTTGATGATGAAAAGTCTTGCAAGCACTATGATAGACTTCACTTAAGTGAGTCTGATGTATGATGATAGATCCGTATTCATGAGCGGGCTATGTGTCTTGTAGTGTGGATCAACTGTCGGGGGTTAGCTACCGTGAAGATGTGTACCAACGGGGATCGACATTTGTTGTCGATCAACATGGAGCTCTTGCTTTGTGCAATCTCGCTTATGATGAAGTGAAACATAATGAAAGAATGAAAGATAATGAACATGCTTAATATGATGCAAGTAATGTTATGTAGTATGATGTATGCGTGGTCATTATATGGAGGATAAAGCTTATATTTTCTTACTTATATAAAACTAGAATTCACTCAGCAAAGTTGACTTTTATGCATAATAGTGGACAGGTAAGCGCTGATGCTGAGGATGGCACCACGAAGCTACTTGGGGAGCTATGGATGGCATTCCTCTTTATGAAATATTTACTGTAATTTAAGAACAAGTAATATGTTTCATTTACAATTAAAGTACAAATGTATGAGTACGACATAGTTTCTAAGTTTTAAATGAATGTCTAATTATTTCCGCTGCAATGTTTTGTTATTAAACTGATTTTATGCTATGATTAACCAACTGTGAGGCTTCCCGGGAATGGGGCCTTACATTCCTGGAGTCATTCCGATCAAAAGCCCTCTATCAATTTGTTTAATGATGCTCGAAAGACGGATTTTAGTTGAGTTGCAGGTTCGAAGTGAAAGTGATGATCGATGGTGATATGTTGTTGTATCTCAGATGCAATTGCGAGTTCTAATAGATTAACAGCATCGGTTTGATATTTTCCCTGATTATTAAAGCTCTTTTGATCAGTTTCAAGCCGAACGGGTTCATGATTTGAATGTGATTTTCGGTTTCAAGTTAAGATGGTTTAATAGGTGTTTAATCCAAATTAATTTGAGTGTTTGATTCGAAACTGTCGCACAAAGGTTAAGAATGGTTTAATTGCACTTTAAGTTATGCGTTTTGGTGGATTGGTGGTTGCCGGAGCTCGCCGGTTAAGGTGGTCGGAAAAGAGAGGGTCGACGGGAAGGGGGGCTTGGTTATAAACCAAGTTACTCTTTGGTCCCTCATGTTTCATATTGTTATTATTTTATGCCAAAACTATTAAAAACAAAGTTTCAATAATTACACTCCCAACCCTATACTTTATAAAACCCAAATTATAAATGATTATTCCATTTATTTGATTATAAAATATTATAATTATAAATCTAATTATTAAAATGATTAATTGATTAAAATTTATTAAATTGTAAAATGATTAATAAGTCTTTATAACTTTATGAAAAGAATTATTTATAAGACAACAGGTTATTACAATTTGATTACTTAGTTGATGTATTTGATCCATTATAGTTATTGCATAATTTAATATAAAAAAAACTCAAAATAAGTTTGGATTTGGGTTTTATCTCGGAAAATGACGGATGTTACATATACGCTGTAACAATGAGGAAAAATGTGCAGAGCTAAAAGAAAAGTACAAGGAGGCTAAGCGACAGGCGAAAAAATCAGTGTCAGAGGCAAAGAACACGGCGTACTAGAGGATGTATAAACGATTAGAGACGAAAGAAGGAGAGCATGACATGTTTAAGATAGCCAAGGCAAGAGAAGTAGAAGACAGGACTTGAGAATGGTGAAGTTCATAAAGGTTGCGGATGGAAAGGTTTTGATGAAGGAGAAAGACATCAAGGTGAGATGGAAAACCTACTTCGATAACCTTTTCAACATCAGGAATCCAAACCAAAAAACGGAGATAGATAGAACAACCCAAATAACGCAACAAAACCAATGCTATTGTAGAAGCATCACAGTTGACGAAGTTACAAGAGCTATGAAGAAAATGGGAAGGGCTAAAGCGGTGGGGCCAGACAACATACCGATTGAAGTGTGGAAATGCCTAGGGCATGAGGGTCTCCAATGGCTAGCAGATTTATTCAACACTATCTTTAAAACAGGGAAGATGCCAGACCAGTGGAGAACCAGTGTCATAGTCCCCATATATAAGAAAAAAGTAGATGTCCAATATTGCGAAAACTATAAGGGAATAAAGCTATTGAGTCACACGATGAAACTATGGGAAAGAGTTATTGACACGAGAATTAAACGGGAAACTCAGATAGCGATAAACCAATTTGGATTTATGCCAGGACCTCTACAACAGAAGTCATACACGTCATAAGGCGGATAATGGAGAAGTATAGAGAAAAGAAAAGGGACCTTCATATGGTATTCATCGACCTAGAAAAGGCCCATGACAGTGTTCCGCGGCAACTAATTTGGGAAAGTCTACGACTTAGAAGGGTACCAAAGAGGTATATCAAAATAACTAAGGATATGTATGACGGGGTAAAAACGTTTGTGCGAGCACCGGTAGGAGACAGACTCCTTCTCAGTGGAAGTGGGACTCCACCAAGGATCGGCACTGAGCCCATTTCTTTTTACAGTAGTGTTGGATGAGATGACCAAGTCTATACAACAGTCAGTCCCGTGGTGCATGCTCTTTGCGGATGATATTGTCTTAATATCAGAATCTAAAATGATGCTTAACAACAAACTAGAGTAGTGGAGAGCAGCACTAGAGCGCAGAGGATTAAGGATAAGTCGCTCTAAGACGGAATACATGCATTGTAACTTTGGTGGCGACGCAGAAGAAGACACCCAAATCAGTATCCAGCGTATGCCGGTCCCATGAACGTCTAGGTTCAAATACCTGGGCTCGTACTTGCAGGAGGACGGAGAGATACACAACGATGTAGCCCACCGTGTTCAAGCGGGATGGTGCAAGTAGAGAGCTGCGTCAGGGATTCTATGTGATAAGAGGTTCCAGCAAAACTAAAGGGAAAACTATACAGAGTGACGGTACGCCCAGCTATGCTATATGGAACAGACTGCTGGGCCATAAAGAAATCGCACGAGAAACAAATAGAGGTTGCAGAAATACGAATGCTGAGGTGGATGTGTGGACACACAAGACTGGATCGGATAAGAAACGAAGTGTTTCGAAAGAAGTTAGAAGTGGCTTGTATTGCAGATAAAATACGAGAGTGAAGATTAAGATGGTTTGGGCATGTCAAGAGGAGACCAATGGCAGCACCGGTTAGAGCAGTGGAGAATATCATCCTAGAAGGTAGGAAGAGTAGAGGAAGACCTAGGTTGACTTGGGAAGAGAAAATTAGGCGAGATATGGTACACTTGCACCTCTCTGAGCACATGATCGAGGATAGGAGTGAGTGAAGGCGTAGAATTAAAATTAAAGACTTTTAGTGGGTTCTGTAGCTAGGAATGGACTTTGATTACTTGTTGCGGGACCTGATGCGTATATAGTATGCTTCTGCCTTTTTAGGGGAAACTTGCTACTTCTCGGATGTATGCTTGTTCATTTTGTATTTTCTTTTGGTGATATTTTACTGTTTGCTGTATGCTGTGTGCTGTATCATATATCATATGTTTGATTATATGATGATTCGCTATCGTTATTGCTTTTTTTATCGAGTCGGGGGTCTCTTTGGAAGCGGTCTCTCTACCTACCTGGATAGAGGAAAGACTCGCCATCACCTACCCCTCCCAGACCCTACTCTTGAGTGGATATACTGGTTGTTTGTTTGTTTGTTTGTTTGTTTGTTTGTTTGTTTTTTGTTTGTTTGTTTGTTTGTTTGTTTGTTTATGGACCAGGAATCTCTCATCTCCACGATCGACGTGGGATTTGCGTAGAGTGTTACAACAAGTGAGACCCAAACACCATTACAAGATAGTTAAAGGGAATGTCAAGCCCATGGGTTGCCAAGCCGTTAACAAGCACCAAATACAAGTAAACATGATAACTTTGCCTACATCATTGCATAAATAAAGGCATCAAACACCATTTAACTACTACACTTGATTTAAAGGGGGCTTTATTGAAATACATAACATCTAGGTGACATTTTAACTAAACAATCACTACACATAGTCATACGTCATACCTTGTCATTTGATCAATATCGAAAGGTCGACCAAAAATAAATTATAAATCAAGTCCTCTTCACCTTTAACTAGTAAGGGTAAGTAGTGTGTCATATTATGGAAAATTGGTGAAGACTTTTGTTAACTAAGCTATTAAATAAACTAGACATGAAAATTAAACTTGAATTTAATTTGATTTTGATTTGATTTGATTTGATTTGATTTGATGATTATCAAAACTAAAAATAAATTTAAGAATGGTTTAGAAACAATAATAAGAAAAAGATCTCACCCAGGTTTGTAAAGCTATTTGTTTGACCTAAGTTTACTAATTAGAAACAACATAGACATGGTTCGTTAAAATGCATGAATTGATGAATAATCCAAAAGCCGTATTACAAGTTTATGATGTTTAACTATTTCAAACCGAATAATGTCACAACTAGGTTTTTAACTTTTAAGATTACCAATTTAGAAAACATAGAATAATAATCTCAATTGTTAATTATCAAAACCAACAACTAATGGAAATTGATTGACTATTGATAAACCATCTGAAAATATATGTATATCTCATATTAGTTTTCGGTAAAAGAGTTTACATCGAACATTAACATGTCACCTAACTCCATAGTGATAACCTCACACACAACATAGAACCACAAAGACCTATTGTGATTCAGATGGTGAAACTCGTGTATGATACACTAGGTTATTTACCCGTGTAATACACGGGTTTAACAGTTAAAAAACGTATATCCAGTAATTATAAATCACTAATAACATAACGGATAATATCTATAAACCATATTACGTAATAAAGAATGAGTATAATATAATAAAAAATACAAATTGTTTCACATTCAAAAACTTAATTATCTAAAATGGTGAGAAAGTTGATAAAATCAAAACCATATACAGATCCGACGAAGTTAAGCATTTTGTCAACATTGTGTTATCATCGAAACAAACTTTTGCTTACTATTGACATATTTGTATTTGAACAATTTTCATTTTTTGAATATTTTCGAAATGTACATTTTATAACAATGCCTTGAAACTTTGTATCCTGTATTGGAAAAATAAAAAAACAAAACATAAGTTTAATTATGTAAAATTTGTACATATAGAAAGCGGGTTTTAGAAAAAAAATACCTTAATAAACTTTATAGAATAAAAATCATTTAGATCCTTGAAACTGATTACTTACTAAAAATTTACATTTTCAAATTTGTAAATGAAGATTTTCAAAAATCACTTGCTTACCCATTTAAAAGGGATTCTTACTGCATACTTAAAATAAACATGGTAGATATTTAGACTGAAAATTGATGGGTCAAAAGGGTTAGGAGGCTGCCACATCAGCAAAGTTATTTTTATTTATTAGAAGTAGGATTTATTATTGGATCAAGCGAACATTTCCCCCTCATAAATCACCTAGGTAATTAGATCGATCGCATAGTTACATTAACAATGTATATTTTATTTTCTCATGGATATATTTACATCTCATATTACTTGAAGAAATATAAGCAACAAAGATAGTGCATATGTTTTCAAATGTACAACCAGTAAATGTAAACTCTCTTATAATGTTTCTCTTAGAAATCAGTTATTAAAAATATGTCTCCCTATATCATAATGTATAAATATTCATAAGTCAGGATACCCTTGCGTAACTAACCGGAAATCCTACCGGTTTTAAAGTAGGGGTGCTAAATGGGTCGTGTTTTCGGGTTGTCAGGCCCAACCCGACCCGAATCCAAAAATATTACACGAACACAAACACGACCCAAACTTGAAAATTATGTCATAAGTGTCAACCCAAACACGACATAAAAATTTATGGGTTGACACTAACACGACCCGTTTGACCTGAATTTTTAATTTTTATATTTTTTTCACATATTAATACTTCGAAATTACTATTTTATAGCAAAAATACCAATTAATATAAAAACAATTATATTTTAGTGATAAAATCTTATGTCAAGTTCTATTTTAAGTTCTAAGTTTTGAAATAAAACACATAAAAATTTAATTTGTGGCACAAAATATATACAAAAAATAAAAATTTAAATAAATAAAAAATGGGTTAAATGGCTCAACCCGCAAACCCGTTGGGTTGAACTTGAACCATAACCCGACTGTTTAGTTAAGCGGGTTCACGTGTTCGACCCGAACCTAACCTGAACCCGTATTTTTTGAAGCTTCGCTTCATTGGTAGGCCAAGGTTTACCAGGAAAGATTATTTTAGCCGAGTGACACTTTACAGTGTTAGGAAAAAGGGATCTGAGATTTTCGTCAAAAGCAGAAATTTCAAAACGCAAGTTGGTAGTGGTTTTCAAGAGGTTTGACCAAATTATAATCGACGAAGAACAAGTTGTTCATGCACATATGACGTCTTTGGGACATTGGTCACGCACCAACTTGTTACCTTACGTCGCTTACTACTACGATAAATATCAAATGCAACTAGTCCTCATTTCGCATTCTGGGGTAGCTTGGCTAATCAACTCATGGTAAGTACATTGTTTCATGTTATTAATCTTACTTTCATAGAACTAATTTATCATAGCGTAATCAATAGTGAAACTAGCAATTAATTTCTTGATTTGTAATTAGTTAATTAATATTATGTCTCGCCAGTCCTGATGTTATGCTGGGTGAGTGATTTTGGGGAGTCTATTTTTTTTTTTGTTCAAGTACTGGTGTTAATTAACATATTTAAAAAAATTATAATTTATTTTATTAAGTATAGGTTCTAGAGTGTCCAATAACTTTAAATTTAAAAATTTAAAGATATGATCTTAGTTTATTTAAGTTTGTACCCGACGTTTTTAACTCAATCGACTGTCGATTACACCGTATCACCTGCTCCTCATTGATTTTTACCAGGTCATTTAACATCATGTCATTGCATTCTGACGTTAGCATCCATAAGTTTTGAATTTAGAGGACTTATTTTTACTTGTCGTACAGGACATTTAAAATCTACGCTTCAACACAGTAGAGGACTTGTAGAGGACGTCAGTTGGCGTAAAAAATGTATTGTATTATAACTTTTGAAATAATATATGATAACATACACACTAACAAGTAGTAACTGTGAATCCAAGGATCGCAATTCAGGAATTATCAGTATTAAAACGACGACAAATTAATGAATGCGGAAAAATCATTAACTGCTGTTTAATTGTTTTTAATTGACACTAAATATCAAATATTGAATGTCATTATGATGAACACAATTATGAAAACAAAGTAAATACGCATACAATAATTAATTCAAATGTATTTCAATAATATTCACTAATGATTACAAAAGAATAATTATGACTTCTATGAACACAGATTCTTTGAACGTATTGATGTTGATGATGTGACGGCGGCTAGGGTTGAATGGTGATGTGATATTCGACAGCCGTAATATTGCTTATTGTGTTCCCTTTGATGTGAAACATAGGACTCATATTTATAGGCACTTTGAGTCAGTTAAGGAAACATCGGATCTCTTGGGATTTGTTATTGACTTGTTGATTGTCGACTTGTTGAAATCATATAAGTGTTCTTGTCTTCCGCAAGAACATTATCTTCCGCAGGAACTCTTGTTCTTCCGGAGGAGCTTGTACTTCCATAGGAATCTTTACTTCCATCTTGTAATACTTACTGATGTTCATCCGTAGACAACAATAGACTTGTAAGAAACATATCTACAGATTAGCAGAGTTGTTCATCCGTAGATGTTTCTTACACTTAGTCAATTATATGAATTCACCAAGTATATTGTTTTTGCCTGTTATCATACACAAAGCAACACATATGGGTTAATCTATATACACAATGCATACATAATAATAGTCAGTTACAATCATTTATTACAAGAATTGATTAAAGTTCTAAGCCTATACAATTGATATAGAACTATTCTTCCTAGATCTAAAAATACTCCCCCTTAGGCTTCGATACTTATAATCATTTCTTCTTCTTGAGTATATCCTTGAGCAATCAGGCTAGCTTTATTTCTCACAATTATACCTCTGTCATCCAGCTTGTTTTTGAAAAGCCACCTTGTTCCAATTGGATGCTGACCTTTAGGCAAATCAACAAGATTCCACACCTTTTGTTTTCTGAATTGTTGCAGTTCTTCCTGCATAGCTTCAATCCAGCTATTATCCTTTAGAGCAGCTGTTATGTTTGGAAGTACAACTTGAGACAAAAAGCAGGTGAACAAGCAAATGTTTTCCACTCCCTCTTTGCTTCTTGTAGTTCTTGCATTCAGGTCTCCTATTATATTATCTGATGGATGAGACTTGTGAATTCTGGTTGTTGAAATAATATCAGCTGGAATTGTTGATTCCAAGTTAGACAAATCCATTGGATCAGATGGATTCAGTTGTGCTGATGAGTATATGAAGTAATCAAAGTGTTCTTCAGGTTCAACAGGATCATTTTGTACTTCAGCTGCATCATTCATATCTTCCGCAGTAACTTCTACGGAAGTGTTTTGTTCATCCGTAGGAGTTACAGTAACACCTACGGATTGAGTTTGTTGAGCTTCTGACAAGTTTTGTGTATGCAAAAGTTCTTCTCCGCTATTTGGAACATCTATTGAAGCATTATTTGTATCTCCAGATGAAGGATGATCATCTGCTGATGCATTGTCATGAACTGTGGATGGAGAATTCCCATCTCCGGGTGTATCTTTATTTTGCTGACTTGTCATATTATTTGTTTCTTGATTCATGATACTCGAGGCTTGTGGTCTTGGAAGATCGGCTGATAGTGATACTTCATTCAAACATGGAGGACAACTGGATAGCATGTATCAGCAGAACTTGCATTGATCAAATACCCAGAGTTACATGAATCTGTTAATGCATCGATATCAAATAACCATGATGATCCTTTTACAGATGTGGTAAATACGGATTCATCAAATGAAACATTAGGAGTTTCTTCAATAATGTTATGTTGTGGAATGTAAATCCTATATGATTTAGATGTTAAAGAATATCCAACAAAGAAATCATCATAGGATTTCTCAGAAAATTTTTCCAATTGTTCTTTAGTGTTTAACACAGATACATGACACCCAAAAGCTCTAAGATATCCTATAAAGGGTTTTCTTTTGAATAAAATCTCATAAGGATTCTTGTTATGTTCTTTGACAATTAAAGTCTTGTTTTGAACATTGCATATTGTGTTCACAGCTTCAGCCTAGAATGTAATAGGCAACTGAGAGTCAGCTAGCATTGTTCTAGCTGCTTCAATTAGAGTTTTGTTCATTTTTTAGCAACTCTATTTTGTTGTGGAGTTCTGGGTGCGCTAAATTGCCTTGCAATGCATTTATTCCTGCAAAAAGAATCTATATCAGCATTCATAAATTCAGTCCCATTATCACTCCTGAAAATCTTAACTTATAAATCAAGTTGATTCTCAATCTTGATCACAAAGTTCATTAATATTTCAGATGTTTCACTCTTTTGTTTTAAGAAAAAGACCCAGGTAAATCTAGTGAAATCATCCACTATCACTAAACAATATTGCCTTTTTCCAATGCTCATCACATTGATTGGATCAAAAAGGTCCATGTGAAGCAATTTGAGTGGTATAGTGTTAGTATTGATAATTTTAGATTTATGAGACACTCTATGTTGTTTTCCTTTGTAACATGAAGAATAATGATTTGAACAATAAAACTATTTCTTGGCCGCCCAACAACTAAGTCATTTTTCACCAATCTGTTCATATTCTTCATGTTGGAATAAACAAATCTTCTATGCCACATTTGAGATTCATCTTCGGAAGACTTGGATAGCAGACAAGTTTCATGGCTTGTGAGTGTTGTGTTGTTCATATCCAAAACATATGTGTTTCCTTTTCTTGATGCTTTAAGAAGGATCAATTCTTCTAAAACTAAAAAACCTGGCTTAAGAATGTAACAATTAGTATCATCAAATGGTGTTGTGTATTTTTTATCACAAATTTGAGATACACTTAGCAAATTATGCTGTAAATTTTCACAATAATTCACTTTCTCAAATGTTAAGACACCATTGGTTACCATTCCTTCACCAACTATTTTACCTCCCTTCTTATCCCCACCAAATGCCATATATGAGGCATGTTTATGTTTGAAGTCATGGAGCAGAGAATAGTTTCCTATCATATGTCTGGAACAACCACTGTCAACATACCACTTGTTGTCAGCTCTCCACGATTGTTCCTGCACAAATAAAAAAATCAATTAGAATTGACAACCCAAGCTTTAATTGTCTTGGGTTTGCCAGCAGTGTCTAAAATTGTTACTCCTTCATGAATCAGTCTTGAAGTTTCAGTATTAATTTCAGGCTTAATTGATTCATTTTGAGTTGGTGGTGGTAAGGATGATTCTGTTAAAGATGAGGCAGATGATTTTAAGTCTTGTTTCTCAATTGCTTCTTCTTTCACCTTATCTTTTTCTGGTTGATATTTTGATTTTGAAGATGTCCCTGAAGTTCTAAAAGTTTCATCATCTTTTAATTTTGATTGAGACACAAGTGTTCCCTTTTTAAAATTATCAAAGAAACTATCAGACACACTTGACTTCTTATCTGTCAAATCCACCTTTTTATGAGGTGTTTTGGATTGATTTGATGATCTTTTCTTCAAAAGTTTGTCCTCGGTAGATTTTGAGTTTGACTTCTATTTTTGTTGCACTTTCTTTGACTTTGAGTCTTCTTGACTTTTAGTAGATTGAGAGTCTGATTCAGAGAGTTTAGCTTTTGACTTCTTTATTATCTTTGTCTTGTTCTTTTTGTTAAAATAACATTCATGAGTTGAATGATTATTTTTATTGCAAATTACACAATGTTTGTTGAAGTAGCAATCAGAAGTCATGTGATTGTTCATATTGCAGATTGAACAATAACTGCTGAAGTAGCAATCAGTCGTATTATGATTTTTCATGTCACACCATTTGCAATACATTTCCTCAGAATTCTCTTCAGACTCAGATATATTCTTTTTCTTATTCTGCTTGTGTGTCTTCAACTCATTTTCCAATTGAGCACTTGACTTCTCCTTGCTTTTGCTAGGAGCATTTTCAATTGATTCTTGTTTAACTTTTAGCTGACCTTTGTTGCTTGAGATCTGTCACACCCCCGCTGATAGCGGAAACACGGGGATGCGAGCAAGACGGGATCGTCATAACACATGGTTAATAATAGAGATGCAATATGTATGTAATTGATGACAAGCGTGTCATGACGACACCCGACATAAATGGAGACTTGTGTCGTGTTTAGCCATTGTTCACGACAGCAAAGCCATGAGCATAAACAGAAACTTGTAATTGATTCACATAATCACAAAAATCGTACTCTTGTATGTAATTCCCACAACCCGGGAACAAGTATCCAAAAGAATGTTAATTGTTTGATGGACTACAACAATGTACAAAATAATTGTTCATCGTGTATGTTCAGTCTCAAAAATTGCATCCTAGGGTCTCCTCCACTAAGGCAGCACTCCTAGATCTTTAGTTCTCATTGTTACCTGAAAAATATGCTCAAAATTGTCAACAATAATGTTGGTGAGCTTCGCAGGTTTGAATTGTAAACATGTAATTGATGCTGTATAGTGTTTGTAGTGGAATACCGTGCATACAGTTATAAGCAAGCAAAATCACATACCATGAGTTTTATACAACCAAACCTAATGACGTACACACAGCAACTTGTCAGAATATATTCACCCAAGGCCCGTTCCTGGCAGTGTGATGGTACTCACGAGTAACCATCTGTCAAGGGTGGGGGTGTCAACCTAGTAGTACTACTAATACCTATCCGTTGGTTCCAACACCGGAATTAATGGTTGTAAGAAGAACCACACAGTAACATCATGTATGCATCAGATATGTACTCATAAAACAGTATCACGTTGATTCCAAGTATGAAAATTGTATGTATGTTGTACAGCATTGAAAACGTGTGAGCATACTTTTCCCCCATGTTTGTAAAAGATTGAAACAATTGTATAAGCATAAAAAGGGGCCATGAAATTCACTTGCTAAGTGGTAAGTATGTATGATGAAACTTCCCAAACTTGTATGTATGTACGAACGGTCAATCACCTATTGACAGTTATGTTAAGCATTAATATTACGTCTGCTGTTAACCATATTGTTTAGTTGGGTCGGGTCGTATCGGTTCGATCGTGGGTAACTCTTTCACACAAACACGCACAATAGATCTTATGTAGATCCAAGCACTAGAAACGTTGCCATTGTCGATGATGTTTGGGTAAAAGTGTTATTGTTGTTAAAGAAATACTTGGTAAGCACTTGTGTTAGGAATCGTTTGTTGCTAATTGTAAAATGTTAAGTTGATGTGTTTTGATATAACATTAATGAGTTTGATAGTGTTAATCTCAATGATCATCATTAACAATGGCAACCGTGTCGATGTCACCTTAACATCACACGACTACACACACCACACACATGAAGAATTCACACACAATGACTCCAATTGCACGACAGGACTAGACGCATGACTGGACACTCCATTCGCACGAATCAACTTTCAGTCATGCGAATCAGCTTCATTCGCACGATTGAATTCCCATTTGTGCGACTAAGCACTCAGTCATTCCACACAGCACCCAATCGCACGACTCAACCTTCCATTCGCACGATTTAACCCTCAGTCGTACAAATCAGCTTCATTCGTATGACTGAGTATTCATTCGTACGACTGATCTTCAGTCGTGCGACACACACAGTCGCACACAATCATCCGCATTGGCTCAATTGCACACACTCTCAATTGCATGATTCAATCGCACAACACACACATACGCATGGACTCAGTCGCACGACTCACCCCAGTCGCACCACTCAGTCGCACGATAGACTCAGACGCATGGACCCAGTCGCACGACTCAGTTGCCTGAAAGGCCCAGTCACCTGAACATTAAGTTCGCGACTGCTGAAGTGCAGAGCAGCGTCCAGCTGCTCCGGGCATGAGTTTTACACCCCAAGAACTTCCAGAATCCATATTCTAACATGTCTAGACAAGAAAAACACACTGGAACGCAACACACAAGCCCACACGACCTCATGTGCTCGGATGAACCCGAACACCCGAAACCCTAGAAAACGCAGAAGTGAAATCGAGCAAGAAACGGGTTAAGCGAGGTTATCTACCTGCTAGAAGTGGGTATTCACGATGATAACCGAGTTTAGACGGCGAAAACGCAACAAATGCGCCCGATTTTGGTGCTAGTTAGAGAGGGAAAGTGGAGAAAGAGGTGAAGAAGAAGAAGATGAAGTAAATGGGGCTAGGGCTGGTTGCTAAGTATTTATACCCAACCCTAGTTTCCAAAATGACAAGTTTAGTCCCCGCACTTTGCCCCCGAGTCCCCAAACTTGTTTCGGTTGATAATGACGTAAACACGCGTTATATTAATTATAGTGAAGTATTTAATGTTGTTTGTATCTTGTATATGTTATTATTAATGATGTTTATATTATATAATATAATATAGTTAATGATGTCGGTGGTGATACCCGTAAGTGTTTTGGGCGATAAGGTTGCAAATAATGATATCACGACTGTAACAGAAACCAAACAAGTATGATGTCCTCACAAATAGTCTATGAAGGTGATGAATGAATGCTCTAAGAATAGTTAGCGTAATTTCACGTTAAATGACGGACCTTGAGGTGACGGATGTCACAGTATCCCCCAGTTGAGAGAATTTCGTCCCGAAATTCAACTGGTGCTAGGTCCAAGAGTGTCATCCTCGAATAGATGTGGATACTTGAGCTTCATCTGGTATTCTCATTCCCACGTGAATTCAGGCCCTCGCTTGGAGTTCCATCTCACGCGAACGATCGGTATCTTGCTACGCCTTAAGCGTTTGACCTTTCGGTCCATGATCTCGATAGGTTCCTCTATAAAATGAAGCTTTTCGTCGATCTTGATTTCCTCAATTGGTACGTGTAAGGACTCATCGGCCAAACACTTCTTGAGGTTCGACACGTGAAAAGTATCATGTACAGCGCTGAGTTCTTGTGGCAACCTCAATCGGTAGGCCACCGGACCGATTCTTTCTGTAATCTCGAATGGTCCTACGTATCCAGGGGCTAACTTCCGTTTCTTTCCAAATCGTACAATCCCTTTCCAGGGAGAGACTTTGAGTAAAACATGATCTCCAACATTGAATTCTAGAGGTTTCCGACGGTTGTCGGCATAGCTCTTTTGGCGATCTCTTGCAGCTTTTAGTCTGTCTTTGATTTGGAAAATCTTGTCAGTTGTCTCTTGAATGATTTCTGGGCCCGTAAGCTGGCTCTCACCAACTTCAGCCCAACAAACTGGGGATCTACATTTCCTCCAGTACAATGCTTCAAATAGAGCGCATCTAATGCTTGTATGATAGCTGTTGTTGTAGGAGAACTCAATCAATGGTAAATGAGTGTCCCAGCTACCACCAAAATCAATTACGCAAGCTCTGAGCATGTCTTCCAATGTTTGTATTGTTCGTTCACTTTGGCCATCTGGTTGTGGGTGATAGGCGGTACTCATATCTAATCGAGTGCCCATCGCTTTCTGTAATGTTTGCCAAAATCGTGAAGTAAATCGACTGTCGCGGTCGGATATGATTGACACCGGCACTCCATGCCGTGTCACGATCTCTTTGATGTACAACCTTGCCAGCTTATCCATTTTATAGTCTTCTCGGATAGGCAAAAACTGAGCGGATTTTGTCATTCGATCCACTACAACCCATATTGATTCGTGTCCGCTAGGCGTCCTTGGGAGTTTGGTAATAAAATCCATGGCTATGTTCTCCCATTTCTACACGGGAATTTCAGGTTGCTGTAATAATCCCGATGGTTTTTGATGTTCAGCCTTAACTTTCGAGCACGTCAAGCATCGGCTTACATACATAGCAATGTCTCTCTTCATGCCTGGCCACCAGTATAGATCCTTAAGATCGTGATACATCTTGTCTGCACCAGGATGAACAGAATATCATGTCTTGTGTGCTTCCTCCATGATCGGGGTACGAACGTCTCCCCATTTGGGTACTCATATGCCATCCATGAAGTATTGTATGCCATCATCCTTGCAAATCATCTGTTTGTCTAACCCTCAAAATTCTTCTCCCGTAAGGTTTTCTTCTTTCAATGCTTCCCTTTGTGCATTTTGGACATGCGCTTTCAAGTTCGTTTGAATAGTCAATCCCAAAGCTCGAGTACGTAGTGGTTTCACGCGCTCTTTATGACTTAGGGCGTCAGCCACCACATTTGCTTTCCCCGGGTGATACCGGATTTCACAATCGTAGTCACTAAGTAGCTCTACCCAACGTCGTTGTCGCATGTTGAGTTCTTTCTGATTCAGGATGTGTTGAAGGCTCTTCTGATCTGTGTAGATGATGCATTTGGTTCCATACAGATAGTGCCTCCATATCTTGAGTGCAAATACTACCGCGCCCAACTCCAGGTCATGAGTCGTATAATTCTTCTCATGCACCTTAAGTTGTCGTGAGGCATAGGCAATCACCTTGTCTTTCTGCATTAGCACACAACCCAATCCTTGATGTGAAGCATCGCAGTACACTAGAAAATCATCTGTTCCGCCTGGAAGGGACAATATCGGTGCGTTGCATAACTTCTCTTTCAACGTTTGGAACGCTTGTTCTTGTGCTTTCCCCCTATCAAACTTCTTGTCCTTCTGAGTCAACAGTGTTAACGGTTGGGCAATCTTTGAGAAATTCGCAATGAAGCGACGATAGTATCCGGCCAATCCTAAGAACTGTCGTATCTCTGAAGGTGTCTGGGGTGCGTCCCACTTCTTCACTGCTTTGATCTTTCTAGGATCTACATGAATCCCATTTTCGTTAACCACATGACCCAAAAATTTCACTTCTCGAAGCCAAAACTCGCACTTCGAGAGTTTAGCGAAAAGTTTCTCTTCTTGTAACAGACTCAGTATGGCCCGAAGATGTTCCTCGTGGTCTTCTTTCAAACGAGAGTAGATAAGTATATCGTCTATGAACACGATCACGAACTTATCCAAGTAAGGTTTGCACACCCGATTCATCAAATCCATGAACATGGCTGGTGCATTGGTCAGTCCGAACAGCATGACTAAGAACTCATAGTGCCATAACGAGTCCTGAATGTTGTTTTCGGTATGTCATCCTCGAAAACCCTCAGTTGATGATATCCAGAGCGAAGATCAATCTTGGAGAAATATGAGGCTCCTTGCAGTTGATCAAATAAATCATCAATTCTGGGAAGAGGATATCGATTCTTCACCGTCAACTTGTTCAGTTCACGATAATCGATACACATACGGAAGGATCTATCTTTTTTTTTTGACAAATAAGACCGGTGCTCCCCATGGTGAATGACTAGGTCGGATGAAACCCTTCTCCAATAGCTCCTGTAATTGGCTAGATAACTCTTGCATTTCGGATGGGGCCAACCGATACAGTGCCTTTGCTATCGGCGTTGTTACAGCCCAATATAACCGCACCATGATATTGTCCGCTTTGGCCGGGACGAACCACCATCGCCTCACGGTTTTGTTTTCACCTGAACCGGGACGTACCACCATCGCTCAGGCAAAACGCGTCACAGTGGGGAAGGTCTCAAGCTCCTTATAAGGAAGCATTTGTTCTCCTTCCCAACCAATGTGGGATGTTACAATCCACCCCCCTTAGGGAGCCCAGCGTCCTCGCTGGCACACTGGCCCGGCCCTGGCTCTGATACCATCTGTAACAGCCCAACATAACCGCACCATGATATTGTCCGCTTTGGCCGGGACGAACCACCATCGCCTCACAGTTTTGTTTTCACCTGAACCGGGACGTACCACCATCGCTCAGGCAAAACGCGTCACAGTGGGGAAGGTCTCAAGCTCCTTATAAGGAAGCATTCGTTCTCCTTCCCAACCAATATGGGATGTTATAGGCGTAGCTCCAGGAACCAACTCTATACGAAATTCCACCTGTCGTGGAGGAGCAAACCTGACAATTCATCAGGGAATACTCCCGGAAAATCTCGTACTACAGGAATATCTACCAACTTGTTGCCTTCTTCTTTCTTTTCCACTACATGGGCCAGAAATGCGTAACACTGCTTTCGTAAACATTGTCGCGTCTTCATGCAAGTGATAAGCTTTAGAGTTCTTCCCGGTCGTTCTCCTTGAATCTTGAGTATCTCCCCGTTTGGCATGGGGATTCGTACTACTTTCTCCCGACAAACAATCTCGGCTCCGTTTTTCGACAACCAATCCATTCCCACAATCACATCGAAGCTTCCCAACTCAAAGGTATTAAGTCTATGTCGAAGGCATGGTTTTCCAATATCATGGAACACTCTCGAATAATCTCATCGGCCTGTACAACTCTACCGTTGGCCATTTCTACAGAAAAGCTAATTTCTAGTCTACTAGGGTTCAAGGCAAGCATGTGTGCAAAATCGCAAGATATGAAACCATTGTCTGCCCCAGTATCAAATAGTATGGATGCGAAGTGGTGATTGAGCAAGTACGTACCCGTGACAACATTCGGGTCCTGATGAGCATCGTTGACTCCAATGACAAACGCACGTCCCCGAGCGACATTCCCTTGATTAGCCGGGCCTTGATTCCCAGCTATGGCCATCACTTGCTGCTGGTTATTCCCTTGTTGACCCAGTGCCCTATTCAGTTTGGGGCACATGTTCCGGTAGTGACCCGGATTTCCACATTCGTAACACTCTGGCATTCCCGGCGGGGTTAACCGCGTTGACGGGTGCAACCAGATTCGGTGCAACTCTAGAATCTCTCGCTAGGTGCCCCGGGCGCCTACAGTTCACACACACCCGGCACTGCATCTCTGGGGGATGATGATAGCTGCACCTGTCATATTTGGGGTGCAGCCCAACATATTCTCTCTTACCCTGAGTCACAGCCACGAAATTCCTGGTGATCTTGGCCCTTTTATCAGATTTCCCGGTATTCGACCGGCTCGTTTCCCCAACATCCTTTCTCTTCTCTGCTCCCCTACCCAATACCCCTGTTCTTACCATCTTGTCAGTTAGAGCGCCAGCCTTCAGAATTGCGCTCTGAATCATTGGAGGAGCAGCTGTTGTTACCATTGCCCAGATCTGAGGTGCAAGTCCCCAAATGTACCTCTCGATTCTCTTTGATTCTGGGGTCACAAGATGTGGAACTAGCCTCACCAGTTCATGGAATCGATCAGTATAAGCCGCGTGCCCAGCTCCTACCATCGCATGGTTCCAGAATTCCTGTTCAAGCTTCTGCATCTCATTGAGAGGACAGTTTTCCTCAGTAATCAGGGCTTTGAACTCATCCCAAGTCATTTGCATCGCAGATTCTCTTCCTTTAGCTTGAACCTGGGTGTTCCACCAGGTTAGTGCTCTGCCCTGCAGTGAGCACGTAACATACTTGATTCTTTGACTATCAAGGCATTCACTGATGTCAATCACTGCCTCCATCTTTTCAAGCCATCTAGTCAGGGCTACCGCCCCACCTTTCCCATCAAATTCTCGGGGTTTGCAGGCCACAAATTCCTTGTATGAACATCCCCGTCTTGTATTATCAACCCCAGTTTCATTCCCAGTTGTTCCACTAATCCTAGTGTCTTCCCCTGTTCCTTGGTTATGCTGATCATTAGTATCATGATCTCCGTGGAGATGATGATTCAGAAGAGTGTCGCTCACTTGAGTCACAATAGTTGGAATCAGTGTGGCTAGCTGCTGAGCAATCATAGCAGCTATGTCAGGGTTGTCAGTTCCCTGATTGTTGCCAGCTGGAGCACCACCTGTTCTTGGTGGTCTACCCCTACCTCTGCCTTGTGGGGTCTCACCTTGATTGGCACTACGTGTGGCTCTTCGAGGCGGCATCTTCTAATCATAGAAAGGTGTAAACATGTAAACTTTAGTAAACATGTAAACCTTAATCACTTTAAGATACACGTATGATTCCACTCATCAAGTTCTAATAACCCATGCTTCGGTCCATCAAGATCATCACGTAGCCCAGTTTAAGCACATTCTTAGTATATCGGTGATGCTTATATATAGGGTTCCCCGCAGCATTCCCACCACATCCCCGCTATACTTTGAATGACGCTTAAACCGGTTACACGACATCCTGATTTTCCTTAGCATGATCCCAAAGAATAACGTAATGCATGTGTAGAGAGTATCGTCACTCCTCTAACATTTCCTGTAGTCCACTCTCATTCTAAGCATTCCATCAGTTCCTTAGTCACTGAAATTCTAAGTGGAGGAATGTCTCGTAAAGGATAAGATCAATGTCATGATTGGAAATACAATATAGGCTCTAAGTAGGACAGGACTTAAGTAATAGCAATGTGTTGGTAATGTTTTGTTACCCTTAACGAGGTCTTACTAGAATTTTGATCCTAGCTCCCTGGGATATAGAATAGAAAACTTGTAATACTCATGATCGTTACCCCCTGGTAAGATTATCCAGGCTTCTCATGAAGTGTAAATTGCAATTACGTGTGCACCCGTAATGGTAATTTGCCTTGCATGGTCACCCTTAGCTTCCCTTACCCCAAGTTAACATCATAGTATTGATGCATTCATCAAGCATAGATCATGTAATGTCCTCCTGTCCAGGAGCCAATAGTATTCCAATAATAGTATGTAATAGCAAGTAAACTCCAAGCACATAAGCATAATATGTCTAATGGTAGTTGCCTATCCTTCATACTTTCAGGATTTCAGGCATAACTATGTTAGGGTCGGATTTAGTATCCGAGATCGACGCCACGCGTGATCACCAAGGTTCCCTTCTGTTTAGGTATCTCGACCTAATGATATGATGTTGTGCGCATACGAACATAAGGTTCTAGTATGAAGGTATCCCGTGGAGAAAGACTAAGTGTAATAGTGTCTACCTCAGGATGATCAGATAGCATGCACATATGCATAGAATCATGTATAGAGACAAGAAACAAGTATAGAGGAACATAAATGTAACATCAAATGCAAGCCAGTCCTAACATGCATTCTACATGAAGGTTCCTAGGTTAGAGCCTAGGTCAAGTGAATTGCCTAATTCTCTATAACCAATGGCTCTGATACCAGTCTGTCACACCCCCGCTGATAGCGGAAACACAGGGATGCGAGCGAGACGGGATCGTCATAACACATGGTTAATAATAGAGATGCAATATGTATGTAATTGATGACAAGCGTGTCATGACGACACCCGGCACAAATGGAGACTTGTGTCGTGTTTAGCCATTGTTCACGACAGCATAACCATGAGCATAAACAGAAACTTGTAATTGATTCACATAATCACAAAAATTGTACTCTTGTATGTAAATTCCCACAACCCGGGAACAAGTATTCAAAAGAATGTTAATTGTTTGATGGACTGCAACAATGTACAAAATAATTGTTCATCGTGTATGTTCAGTCTCAAAAATTGCATCCTAGGGTCTCCACTAAGGCAGCACTCCTAGATCTTCAGTTCTCATTGTTACCTGAAAAATATGCTCAAAATTGTCAACAATAATGTTGGTGAGCTTCGCAGGTTTGAATTGTAAACATGTAATTGATGTTGTATATTGTTTGTAGTGGAATACCGTGCATACAGTTATAAGCAAGCAAAATCACATACCATGAGTTTTATACAACCAAACCTAATGACGTACACACAACAACTTGTCGGAATATATTCACCCAAGGCCCGTTCCTGGCAGTGTGATGGTACTCACGAGTAACCATCTGTCAAGGGTGGGGGTGTCAACCCAGTAGTACTACTAATACCTATCCATTGGTTCCAACACCGAAATTAATGGTTGTAAGAAGAACCACACAGTAACATCATGTATGCATCAGATATGTACTCACAAAACAGTATCACGTTGATTCCAAGTATGAAAATTGTATGTATGTTGTACAGCATTGAAAACGTGTGAGCATACTTTTCCCCCATGTTTGTAAAAGATTGAAACAATTGTATAAGCATAAAAAGGGGCCACGAAACTCACTTGTTAAGTGGTAAGTATGTACGATGAAACTTCCCAAACTTGTATGTATGTACGAACGGTCAATCACCTATTGACAGTTATGCTAAGCATTAATATTACGTCTGCTGTTAACCATATTGTTTAGTTGGGTCGGGTCGTATCGGTTCGGTCGTGGGTAACTCTTGCACACAAACACGCATAATAGATCTTATGTAGATCCAAGCACTAGAAACGTTGCCTTTGTCGATGATGTTTGGGTAAAAGTGTTATTGTTGTTAAAGAAATACTTGGTAAGCACTTGTGTTAGGAATCGTTTGTTGCTAATTGTAAAATGTTAAGTTGATGTGTTTTGATATAACATTAATGAGTTTGATAGTGTTAATCTCAATGATCGTCATTAACAACGGCAACCGTGTCGATGTCACCTTAACATCACACGACTACACACACCACACACATGAAGAATTCACACATAATGACTCCAATTGCACGACAGGACTAGACGCATGACTGGACACTCCATTTGCACGAATCAACTTTCAGTCATGCGAATCAGCTTCATTCGCACGACTGAATTCCCATTCGTGCGACTAAACACTCAGTCGTTCCACACAGCACCCAATTGCACAACTCAACCTTCCATTCGCACGATTTAACCATCAGTCGTACGAATCAGCTTCATTCGTACGACTGAGTCTTCATTCGTACGACTGGATCTTCAGTCGTGCGACACACACAGTCGCACACAATCATCCGCATTGGCTCAATCGCACACACTCTCAATCGCATGCATTCAATCGCACAACACACACATACGCATGGACTCAGTCGCACGACTCACCCCAGTCGCACCACTCAGTCGCATGATAGACTCAGACGCATGGACCCAGTCGTACGACTCACCCAGTCGCACGACTCACTCAGTCGCACGGCTCAGTCGCCTGAAAGGCCCAGTCACCTGAACAGTAAGTTCGCGACTGCTGAAGTGCAGAGCAGCGTCCAGCTGCTCCGGGCACGAGTTTTACACCCCAAGAACTTCCAGAATCCATATTCTAACATGTCTAGACAAGAAACACACACTGGAACGCAACACACAAGCCCACACGACCTCATGTGATCGGATGAACCCGAACACCCGAAACCCTAGAAAACGCAGAAGTGAAATCGAGCAAGAAACGGGTTAAGCGAGGTTATCTACCTGCTAGAAGTGGGTATTCACGATGATAACCGAGTTTAGACGGCGAAAACGCAACAAACGCGCCCGATTTTGGTGCTAGTTAGAGAGGGAAAGTGGAGAAAAAGGTGAAGAAGAAGATGAAGTATGGGGCTAGGGCTGGTTGCTAAGTATTTATACCCAGCCCTAGTTTTCAAAATGACAAGTTTAGTCCCCGCACTTTGCCGCCGAGTCCCTAAACTTGTTTCGGTTGATAATGACGTAAACACGCGCGTTATATTAATTATAGTGAAGTATTTAATGTCGTTTGTATCTTGTATATGTTATTATTAATGATGTTTATATTATATAACATAATATAGTTAATGATGTCGGTGGTGATACCCGTAAGCGTTTTGGGCGATAAGGTTGCAAATAATGGTATCACGACTGTAACAGAAACCAAACAAGTATGATGTCTTCACAAATAGTCTATGAAGGTGAGGAATGAATGCTCTAAGAATAGTTAGCGTAATTTCACGTTAAATGACAGACCTTGAGGTGACGGATGTCACAAGATCCAACATTTTCTTAGTATGTTTGTTAGCAGCTTCTCTTTTTGATACCTCATTCGTAGATTTGGCTTTTTTCTTCCGTAGATGTTTCCTTCCGCATATCTTCTACTGAAGAACTTTTCTGATGTTTGGTTGATGCTTGTTTCTTCTTACCTTTATCTACGTGGAATAAAGGTACCTCCTCACTTGATCCGCACTTAGCAACTTCATTTGTTGTTGAACTTTTATGCAGGTTCAGTTCTTGAAGTCCTTCATTTAGCTCAGCAATCCTCTTGCAGATAGTCTTTAGCATGTTTCTTTGCTTTGGAGGATATTGCAGTTTTGATTCTTCAAGCACTTTTGGAAGTATAGTTTCAACATGAACATTCTTACCAATGTTCAGTTGATCATCATCGTGTTCATCAGAATCATCCAACTAATCACATTTATCATAGTCAAATTCTGAGTCATTATGTTTAAAAAGTTCTAATTCAGAAGACTCAGTTTCACTCACCTCAGATTCATCGTTATTGTTTGTTTAATTTGTTTTAGTTTCAAACTTGGTGCTTGGCACAAAATGATTTGACAATGTGTTGGTCATTGTTTCAGGTAGAGTTGTGTAGTTATCATTTATTAGAGGTGCAACTGCATTATATCCCAACCCATACCTGTTCTTGTTTCAATATGAGAGTTTAACAACTTCTCATATTACTGAGATGAAAGTTGAAACTTCTAAAGTTTCACTTTAATTGATGCATGATCAGCCATGGATTTGGTTAAGGAAGTGGTCAGATGCTCAACTTGGGCTTTTAGGCTGTAGTTTTCAGAAACAAATTTTTCTAAATCCTTTTGCAAAGAGTTAATTTTGATTTGATATAATTTATGTTCTCTAATATGGGATTCATTTAAAATCATAGTTTCTTTTACTTTATTAGCCAACTGTTGAGCATAGACTATATACCATTCAACTTCTTCAACACATATTGATGAACATAACCTTTCTCTTACCTCTCTTGCCATTGGTGGAACTTTATTTTCTATGTGAGCCATTAATGCTTGGTTCTCTTCCAAAACTTCCTTCTTATACATACTCTAATCACATGTTCCATCTTGAAGTATGATCAGCCCCTACTCCTTTGAATTACTTGGTCATGCTGATTCATTTTTGGCTGGTGGGGATGAATTTGTCAGCTGAGATTGTCTAAGAGATCTCTGAGAGGTTGATTGCTGATGAGGTTGAGATTGATGTTGCTGATGTTGTCTCTTCTCCGGATTTGAGTGTTGATTGCATTCTCTAGAGAAATGTCCATAGAGATTGCACTTGAAGCATCTTACCTTTGACTTGTCAACACTAATCTTTGATGTTTTACTGGCTGCAGCCAAGTTATTATTTCTTCTGAGATATTGCTTGGCTCTATATGCAATCATTGCCATTTGCCATTGGAGATCCATCTCCTCAACTACATCAGGATGTAGTTCTTCTAAGTCTTGCTGGCAAATGTTTGCAGAAGTTAGAGAGCTTCCCAGGTAAGCTTGAAAACTTGAACTAAAAGCTGCAAAAGCTGCTTTTTGTTCTTCAGAATCCAGTATCACAGTGATTGGTTCTGATTGATTGTTCTGTTGTGAAGACTTTGCTGTGGCAGCAGTTCTTCCTTTATCCTTTCCATTTTTACTTTGAGATGATTTTTTTGAAGGCTTTGATGCATGGAAACTAACTTCCTTTTCATCATCACTCAAAGTACAAGAGTTCTCACTATCATTGTTTGAAATAAAGGCACTTCCAGCACTTTTTGTTTCTTTGAAGTGATAAGGTGAGACATGGGTTCTCAGACTCTTGTTTCTTGATTTTTCATCCAATTCAAGAGCCTCTACTTTGGCAATCAGTGTGTCTAGACCATTTGTCTTGAGATCTATAGTGTTCTTGAACATGGACACAGTTTGCTCCAACTTTCAGGCAAAGTATGGAGCATCTTCTTGTTTAGTTTCTCAGTAGTATACTTCAACTCCAAGATATTCATCTCAGTCATCAGTTGCATGAATCTGTGGAGTTGTTGAGGAATTGATTCACCCTAATATGATGAAAGGTTTCATATTATGACCTGAGGGTGTCCTTCCTAATGCTTCTGATTTCATCACTCCTTTCACAAAGTGTCTGATGTATTTTCCACAAGAAATTTATTGTTTTATATTTTTCACATCTAATTAATATCTCTTCAGGTAAAGCCACACTAAGCAAACTGATGCTTTGATATCAACTTTAACCTTCTTGACATCATCGGGTGACAGATCTTTAATGCTTATTGGTTGATTTTTATCATTATAATCTGGCCCAAGGGTGGGTGAAATATAAGGACCTTCAGTGATTGATTCCCACAAGTCAGAATCAGTGTAATTTACATGATTCCTGAACTTGATTTTCCATGATTTGAAATCAGCTTTGGTTTCCAACTTTGAGGGTTGGTATGATCCATCAAACGTACTCATTTTAGTTAGATTTTATGGATTTAACTATAATTGTGAACAAATCTATCAATGACTCAGATCTAGTATTCAATTGATGAGAATAGAGATCTAAATCAATCAAGCAAAAAGACAATTAAATAATTTTAATACTAATAGATCAATTGATCTAAATCAATGAGCACAAGGCTCTGATACCACCTGTGACTCCAAGGATTGCAATTCAGAAATTATCAGTATTAAAATGATGACAAATTAATGAATGCGAAAAAATCATTAACTGTTGTTTAATTGTTTTTAATTGATAGTAAATATCAAATATTGAATGCCGTTATGATGAACACAATTATGAAAACAAAGTAAATACGCACACAACTAATGATTAAAAAAATAATTATGACTTCTATGAACACAGATTCTTTGAACATATTGATGTTGATGATGTGACGGGGGCTAGGGTTGAATGGTGATGTGATATTTGACAGCCGTAATATTGCTTATTGTGTTCCCTTAGATGTGAAACCTAGAACTCATATTTATAGGCACTTTGAGTCAGTTAATGAAACACCGGATCTCTTGGGATTTGTTATTGACTTGTTGACTTGTCGACTTGTTGAAATCATACAAGTGTTCTTGTCTTCCGCAGGAACTTTTGTTCTTCCGGAGGAGCTTGTACTTCCGTAGGAATCTTTACTTCCATCTTGTAATCCTTACTGATGTTCATCCGTAGACAACAATAGACTTGTAAGAAACATATCTACGGATTAGCAGAGTTGTTCATCCGTAGATGTTTCTTACACTTAGTCAATTAAATGAATTCACCAAGTATATTGTTTTTGCCTATTATCATACACAAAGCAACACATATGGGTTAACCTATATACACAATGCATACATAATAATAGTCAGTTACAATCATTTATTACAAGAATTGATTAAAGTTTTAAGCCTATACAAATTGATCTAAACCTATTCTTCCTAGATCTAACAGTAACCATAAAATTTCTATTACTGTGGCACTAAAAAAAAACCTTTCGTCTGGTATTTATAAGACTTATCAAAGTCTGAGTTCAAACATGGTAGTTTCACACTTAAATAAGTAACTCATTCTATTCATGTTTCTGTTGTATTTTCCTAACTAATTATTAAGAAATAGAATTGTCAACCTCTCTCATGTACAAACATAATAATTGAGATGTTTCATAATAGTTTTTTAATTCAAATTGTGAGCTTTGCACATGGTATTTTGCTTCCAACATTGTATTAGGAGGGAACTGAGGTGTCTCGCCATTAGAGATTTTAAATAGACTTAATCACATCCCTAAACAACCTCTTAGTTAAATCATATCCTATTACAAATTCAAATTATCATCTTGTTTATCATCGACTGACGAACCATATGTTATGCCTAACACCAAAGTATACAGACTTTAATTGATACAATTGGATATATTTAAAGAAAATGTCGTCTAACATTAAATATGAAACAAAAACATTAAAAGAAATATGTATAACATCCAAAAAAAATAAACACATATATCATTACAATCTTAACAAAGAAAGAAATTGTTTATAAAATAATAAATCAATATCCAGAAGAGATAAAAGTATAATTTAGTTAAATAAAATAATACTAGTTATAATGAGAAATATAACAATAAAGTATGATAACAACAATAACCAAAGGAAAAAAAAACGAATGAACGTGCGGTGCATTGGGTGTTGACAAAATCAACCCACTTGAGTTTGTTCCAAAGTGATACTCCTGCCTTCTGCAATAAGTCCACGAAAAGAAAAAAAAATATTAAATCTTTATCTCCTACAACGACCTTACGAGGAGTACGGAGGTAGATCGCTTGTTCCCTACTATTGCTAACTGATATATACCCCCTTAATACCTTCGATTCTCTCTCACACCCCTTTAGTTTAATTCTTTTACGACTGTTTCAAGTCATTACCATCTGTTGAGATCGTCGGGAACCACCATCGCACCACACCGCACCACTACCGGTCGCCGCTGCTAAGCGATAATACTCCATCAAAATCCTTCCTGTTGTTGGTTTAAGCCCACGGTTACATCATCTTCGCAACACGGAGTTACGGTGCAAATTCGCGTTAAGTTCTCAGAGCTCGTTTTGATATCGCAAGCAGGTGCAAAATTAGTCGTTCTTGTTCACGTTTGGAATTTGAGTGTTGTGTAATGTTGATCTGAATATATATTCATACCGTCTCTATTTATGATATAAAACGTAGCCCCGTGGATCAATACGGTTCTTCTCCTTCTGATTCGATCATCGACCGAGTGGTTCAAGCGTTCGTACACGCCGCTTCGCTAACCACAATTCAGATATTCAAACTACTTAGCGACAATGTGACTTTGTTGGTTTGATTTGCTAATTGAGGTACGGATTCTTGGTCCTTTTTATTCTAGTATAAATTCTATTCTTCCGTTACTTTGTAGTACGGATATTTGATACCTATAGAATGTCGTCTTCGCTTCCATTGATATGACTTGTTTGGCCTTTAGCATTTTACTAGTCGTCTATCATTATTTATTTAGTTATACTCTGACTCGTTCGATTTATTAGTTTTACTTATTGAGACTTGTAGCATGCAATATATATTTTATAAATTTGTACTCATTATTGCATGTTCCTATAAATATTGTATTGATACGTTATATGTTGGTTGCTATACTACCATTTGATTTAGCACTCTGTTGCCCAAGCTTGTCCGACATGTCATTGTGGCGTCAATGACATGACACTTTTCGTGACGGTGTTTATAAATAGTTCACAACGTCTCCGTTAACACGTTAGTACTCAGGTAGTACTTTGGCCATATTTATTTGGGAGGCGGATGGATCGATCCTAGTTCAGTTCAGATCAGTTTAGTTCCGGGGGATGGAATCATGTGTGTACGCCCACACACCATCTCATTGGTGCATAGTCTAGCTAGTTATGTACTTATCAGTTCAGTTTCGGCTCTTGGTACTTCTTATATTACACGACTTATTTTGTTTGTATATATATACTCGTCGTGTAGATCAGTTCAGTATTGACATTACATGTTCGGTTTTGTATCAGTATTATATGTTTAGAATCAGATTTTCGTTTTCAACATCATATGATCAGTTCAGTATCAGATATCAGTATTTTATGCTTATTATCACTACTATTGTTCTTTCCGTCACTGAGCAATTTTTTGCTTAGCCGTATTTTCTTTTGTGGTGTTTTATTTTATTTTATTATAGGTAATCAGGGTAATCCGGAAAATCAGTGAAGAGTGAATTGAGGATCAAGATTATATTTTGCTTTAATTTATGTAATGAACACCTTAATTAGGTTCTTTCGGATTATTTGGTTTGTTTGAATTTATTACTTCTGACCGTCTCCTTAATATCATGATTTGGTATTTGATTTGATATCTGTAATAGTGACACATCAGCCTCTTCGGGGTTGGAGCGTCACAATATGTTTCAGAGTTCTTATCATATAGAGTTTTCATTTCAGCTATATAAAACATAAAAAATGATTCAAAATATGTTGACTTAGATGATATCTAAGATGGATTTTGGGAAAACTTTTGAAACAATGAAAAATTCGAACATAGATAACAGAACTACAAAATAATATATATTTAAAAGGAAAAATGGAGATGCGGGGGATCGAACCCCGTGCCTCTCGCATGCAAAGCGAGCGCTCTACCATTTGAGCTACATCCCCATTCTTAAAATATGATATTAACAATTGGGGATGCCGTTTCAATACGCAACTTAAAATACGATGGCAGCTCATACAATCACCTCATCGGGAAATAATTTAAGGGTGAAGCAAGGAATTTATTCTATAAAGTGTATTTTTGCTACAAAGTACGATAATACATAATAAAACTAGAAAAGTCATAAAAAAAGTTATATCTCACCATCTAAATCGAATTTCAAAAAAGTAATTCGGAGGCTCTAATCGACTCGTCGTCCTCTTTTAGAAAAAATAAAAATATATAAAAAAATTCATTGTGTCTTTTTATAACACAATAACATCATTGTGTCTTTCATAATGACATAATGACGTCATTGTATGTTTCATAAATGACACAATAAAAAAACGTTAATTTTTTTTATTTTTCGTTTATTTTTTTCGTTAGTGTGGACAGCTAGGGGAACAAAAGCTCGCTATTACTTTTTTTAAATTCAATTTAGATTGTGAGATATAATTTTTATTGTGACTTTTTAACTTATTGTGTCTTCTCACACTTTCTAACAAAAATATACTTTATATTTGAAGCTCTTTCATAATTTAAAAGAGTGTGTTTAATTACTTTGTGTTTAAAAGTTTGATTCTTAAAGCTTGCAACTTTTAGGGAAGTAATAAAGTTAGAAGTATGAGCAAGCTATCTAAATTGAAGCTTAGCTCGTGGTAATGTTTTGCGAGTGTTTTACTAAATTGATTTAAGCTTCCTTTTAATAAATTCACTCAAGCTTTATGTGTGTTAAAAACTTTTTAAAATCAAGTAAAAGGAACATAAAATCATTATGGTTTGGTTTGGTTTGGTTCGACTAGTTTTAACAACAATATTCAAACATCAACATATTCCGATACAATATTCATGAATTTACGAGCTCAGAAACTTGTGAAGACACGTAACATATTCCGATACAATATTCATGAATTTACGAGCTCAGAAAACAATACAAACAGAGATTAAAAATTTCCATGCGTATCGGTTATCTCCCTAACTACTGGCAACCGTTGCAGGTTTCGCGTCTTCTGCTTTCTCATGTTCCTTGTTAAGCATCTGAGAACATTCAAATTAACCACCTTCACATCAGTTCATCAAATCATCTTTTGTACACATTAGGAAAGCGCGAGCACGACAGTCATCAAAGTGGTTAGAGTCTGTTTGGGAAGACGCAAACACACTTTTTTGTTCGTTTTTTTGAATTTTGGAGATGATTAATACACTATATACGAGATTATACATACACCTATATTCTGAAAATAAAGTAATGGGTTCTTGTTAGTATGTAGGACGTCATAAGCATTTGAATACCTGATTGAAAGCATTAAACATGTTTTTTATCTGTTTAACTTTGACCTGTTTCTTTGTAACTACTTTTTGTGATTAACCAGCTTGCTGTTTGACCCGTATACAGCCAGCAGTAACATGTTTTTGTGTAAATGGTTTAAATTGTCACCTTTAAAATAGACTATGTTTCTATTAAAACCGCATAAGATTAAAAATATATTGACAATGACAAGGTGTGTTTTAGTTTACCTTATTATTGATCAAGTTGTGAAGAGCTATCACACTTCTGATGAGAGAAGAAAGGTAGATAACAAGCATCTGGTCATTGGTTTTCACTGCAGAGTAGCAAAAGGCAAATAAATATGAAGCAAGTGTAAGAATTTTTAATAATTCCCCCGCCTTTTCTAATGCAATATACTTATATACCTGCAAATGCCTTTATCAAATCAGCAACATTCAAATTCGGAAGAAGGTTAAACACGTCCTGCAACGTATAAACAGGCAAAGAACTTCAATTTAACACTAATTTTTTTGCACATTGTGAAATATGAAACAAATAGATATAAAATAGCGGTGGTAATATCAAACAATTTACTTATTAATGGGTTGATAAGAGTTATATTTAATCCTCAAACAGGTCAAATCAAGAAAATTAGTTAAAAAGGAAGTGGGTTGAATGGCTGTCAAGTCACTCATACAACATCTGAAACTTGTTTTATTCAAAAATTTAGATGACTATTGTTATAATATGGTTTTTTAATCATATTTAAACATCTGAAACTTGTTTTATTCAAAAATTTAGATGACTAATGTTATAATAAGGTTTTTTAATCATATTTAACACACTAGTTATGTATACAAATTTTGAAAAAGAACAAGGAGTTAGTGGTAAACCAAACCAGTTACGACCCACACTAAAGTATTTACCCACTTTGAGCTAAACTTATTTTTGACTAGTTGCCCGGCCCGCCCATTTCGACACCTCTAACTATGAACGAATGATGTTGGATATGTTGATGAAATGTACAAGAATAAACCTGTAGATGGTAGAGTATTTCATGATTTAACGGTAGCTTGCCATCTATAACAAGGTCCAAATACCCACGTATCTCCTTCAGCCTTGCATCTAAACCCTTCAATGCTGCCAGTTTTCCAGTTACCTATATAATATAAACAAAAATCACCTCACAACATAGGTCGAATATTGTGATAATTTTCAGAAAAAAAGAAGCAAAATATAGTTTTGTAAGTGTTGTGTTGGGGCAATCGGTAAAACTAATTGAACAAGAATAATACAATAAAAAGTAACCTCTGTTGCAAGTGTGCTGATAGTTGTATCCTTAACATCCCTCAACAAATGTTCCACTCCTGTTGAAACAGGAATCCAAATTTCCAATTAATGCAAGAACACTAACTTTAAAAAAATATATACAATATGATTGATGAAGTAAATATTTTCTTTTTTGGCTCCTGTATTACCTATTTCCTCGACTTCATGTGCAGCGATTTCTGAAGATACATGAACAAAAACCTTCTGGCTTTTCTGAGTGGCATTCTGTAAATCAAGGCAAACAATGCTTAGTCTAACATTTAGAGATAAACGGTGTGTCTGCATTGAAAACAGATTTTATAATTTGAGAGTCCTATGACTTGTAAATGGGCATCGTATTAATTGCTAATTGGATAGGATTGTATGTACAATAAAGCCCAAAAGCCACAAAAAGGAGAAGGTATTAATTTACCTCTTTAACCTCTTCAATGGCATAATAAGCTTTTGTGGGTATTCCCAACTCTTTTGGTTGCACATCTATTATAACCAATACAGGATTTGGAACATAGCTGCAGTAACAAGATTCACAAATCAAGCAACCAGAAACAAAACCAAGTAACAAAACCATAAGAAAATGATTAACAAGACATTGGGAACTAAGATTTCATGATTGTACATTGACTATGCTAAATATGAGATACAAGATAGCCCTAAAAAAGGTTTAAAATATGCATATATAATACATGCAGATGAACATTTGTCAAGTTAGTTCATGCATACAGTCTTTCTTTCATGTTAAGAACTGATTTGATATGTAACTTAAATGAAGTGATTGGTTATTGCAAATGTAAGGAAAAGTAAAATTCAGAATAAGATCATAACGCTTACTCATTAAACAGAGCATGAATGTCTAGATCATTCTCCCGTAGCTTTGGACCAGTGCTGTACCACCCTACAACATGCTCCTTTGCTGCAACAAACTTTAATATTAGCACCTACTAACAAAAGGCACTAATCACTCCTGTGTTTTTTAAACTTGAGCATTACCGTTGATTCTCTTGAACATGGAGAACATGGCCTCATGATAGTTGTGATCAAGAAACCATATACCCGGGTCCTTCTCATCTTCCTCAAATGGCACTATAAAAAATAAATCACACATTTAGAATAATGGATCTAGGTATTGTTTTAAATGTACACACATTTAAGTTTCAACGATTTCAACTGTTTTCAGATAATTGTTAAAGGTATAATTGCTTTACATTGAATCCGTTACAATATGTTAAGTTCTTGATTTTTCATACATCAAAATGCAACAAACAAATAGGTGCAAAGGACTAAGAGGCTGTTTGATAGCCTCTTAATGGACATTAAAAGGATACCTCTTAATGGTTCATAGTCTCTTAATGGTTCATAGTCTCTTAATGATTAAAATGTAACCTTAATGTTGAATGGTTAAGAGGTACCATTAAGATGTTACCTCTTAACCATTTAGCATTAAGGTTACTTCTTAATCGTTAAGAGGCTATCGAGCTTGGTTTTAAAAAGCAAGAAGCGCACTGAGCGCCAAGCGTGGGCTTTCCGCATATGAAGCGCTAAGCGTTTATATAATTTTTTAACATATCCTATATGTATAACCTTTTTAGCAACATTTATATGTATAACATTTATAGGCTTTTAGCATCCCCACCCAAAAGATAGCTATAAATAAGGTTTAGATATGCTTTAATGTATAAATTACCTATATGTATAACCTTTTTAGCAACATTTATAGCACTTTGAAGCAAAAAAACACCCCTTGTACAAAAAGCGCACGCCTTGGAGGGATTTTTTACCAGAAAATCGCGCTTTTCTTGCGCTTCTAGTACAGCATGCGCCTGATGTCACAAAAAGCCCCAACCCTTGCCTCAAGAGTCGCTTTGCGCTAGACTAGCCTAAGGCGCGCTTTTTAAAACCAAGCTACCAAGTTAACTTTAATATTGAATGGTTAAGAGGTACCATTTAGATGTTACATACTTACATCTTAAACATTTAGCATTAAGATTACCTCTTAACCATTAAATGACTACCATTGAATGGTTAAGAGGTACCATTAAGATGTTACACATCAAAAGACTACCAAACGGCCACTAACATTACAATTTGAAAACATATGCTCTTTGTTCTATAACATATTGTGTTGACTATTCATGAATGATGCATTAGAATTCAACAAATAAAGCTTTAAAAAACCCCTAAAATCATTCATTCATTCATGGCTTAATGAAGATTATCACAATTCAACGCCAAAAGTAGCAGTTTCAGATCCAAATAAACCCAAGACTACATTATACACACAAACGAAACACAAATCAATCGAAAAACAAACCTGCATAACTGTTGGTGACATCAACGGTTCCTTTGAAGGAACTTCCAAGAAGAACACCAACGACTCGCTTGCGAGTGTCTTTAGCGACTCTATAGTAGTTATCAACGATGCTAAGGAGTACTAACGGATGCACCACCACCTTCTCGATCGATCGCACTGATAATTGTTGTGATTTTATCACATCCATTGTTGAAACTCGATGTCAAAATTGAAGAATTCTTTAGCTGCAGAGTAAGATCTTTAGTGACGAAATTTGAACTGGCGATTTGTATAATGTAATTCGATATTATTGTTGCCTAAAACCCTTTTCTGTTGTCTCTCTTTCTCTCCAAGAAACTGATCTCGGGTCATTGATATATCGATTCGGTGTGGGTGGGTGGGTTTGTTTGGATCCGACCCGGAATTTGCTGATTTCTAGGGGTTATATTTAGAAAATTATTCTCAAAATGTGATTTTGATCAAGATTTTCACTCAAAATATCCTTTTGACTTAGATGATCTCTAGAAATGTTGACACCGAACACTTCGCAGTTTAAATAGAGTCGCTTGAATTTTCATTTAACGGACATGATTTGTTTAGATATCTAAATACGGTCAATCGAATCTGTTTAAAGTCCGATCGAACCTGTATGAAGTTTAATCACACCTATCTTAACAAGGTTGTTTCTCTTAAACACAATCAAAATACCATATTTATGTTTGAACGACTCTATTTTAAAGTTCAGACGACCATATTTAAAGTGGTGACATTTTTTAAAGAAAAGTGTTCAAATACAAAGTGTATTTTTGCTACAAAGTGTATTTTTGCTACAAAGTGTGAGAAGAAACAATAAGTCAAAAAAAGTCACAAAAAAATTAGATCTCACAATCTAAATCGAATTTTAAAAAGTAATTTTGATCTTTTGTTCCACTAGCTATCCTCACTAAGAAAAAAAATAAACGAAAAATTAAAAAAAAATAACTTTTTTATTGTGTCATTTATAAAATAGACATGACGTAATGTATGAATGACACAATGACGTCATTGTGTCATAAAAAGACATAATGATTTTTTATT
This sequence comes from Flaveria linearis, assembly GCA_024085815.1. NCBI lineage: Eukaryota > Viridiplantae > Streptophyta > Magnoliopsida > Asterales > Asteraceae > Flaveria > Flaveria linearis. Next base: position 44,154,361 of record CM044018.1, on the reverse strand, counting down.
ATTTTTTTGTTATTTTTTCTGAAAGAGGACGACGAAAGTAACAGACGCTCCGAAGTAACTTTTTTTAAATTCAATTTATATTGTGAGATATAATTTTTTTTGTGATTTTCTTATCCTTATTATGTTTTATCACACTTTATAGCAAAAATACATTTTTTAGAATAAACTTACCTTTTTTTAAAATATATTAATCAAATGAAAATTTTTGAGAATTTTAAGTTTAAGACTTTTAAGTAATATATATTATTTAGATGTCACGAACGAACACTCAAAGAAATGTTTTCTAAACACCCACAAATTATGTACCAAGGTCAAATATGTTATATACTGTACAAGTGTGGAGAGAGTAGAGAGTGTGAGGTGTTGACTAGTTTAATCTCTTTAATCCTAAATTTATAGCTTTAACTAGTTTGACTCGTTACAGATAAGCCAGTAAGTTAAATTGACCCAATTTTAAGTACATGAATCAATATAAAGTTATAAACACCTCTAGAAACTTGAATCTTCACAAGTCAAGTTTCGCATCAAGAGATTGTAAGAGTTAGAACTCGGTCAGACTTGTTTGCGATCATCGTCGTCGATCGGAGAAAGGTAGAAGTTTAGCTGCATAGTTAGAAGTTAGAACTTTAAAGTTGTACTTTGACCAAAAGACAACTTTAACACCAGAAAACATAGAATTGTCATCATACAACAAAATATAAACACCCACATGTACTACTCCTAAGACACCAACGACTCGTTAGTCTCGTAAGCATTATGGAGGTCGGGAAGATCAGCGCTAGTCGAGAACCTGACCCATCGTTTCTTCTCGACATACTTGAGAAACGGCTGCAAAACGAGCCCGATAAGTATAGCAAAAACGCTTATCACCATGACCTTAACCGTAGACAGAGCCAAAACGACACAAATCAAAATGGTTGGAGGAACACACATAAGAACCGCACCCACGGTCCCAATCGGTATCCTATAAGGCCGGCTAACGGCTGGGTACTTCATTCTTAAACTCACGAAAGCTATGAACTCCAAAATCATGCCAAAACAGTAAAGAAAGTTTTCTGCTGCCACAATCTCTTGAAAACTCAACTGTGAGAGCAAAACCACACCCGAAGCCGAAAATAATATCCCGGTTAACGGTGTACCGTAACGGGACCTTTTGGCGAAAAACTCGGGGAGCATACCGCGCTCCGCCATACCGAGAAGCTGAAACGAGTCGCTGCTCATTTCGGTTACAAACATTCCCATGTTTGACATGGTTGCACCCGCCTGCACCCACCATCTCAACCACACGCCACCGACTAGTTTTGCTATTTCTGAAAAGTACCCGTCGGTCCAAAGCTCGCGGTGGAGAGGGACCGCCCCCGTCCCAACAAGGAGTGGGAAAAGGTAGCCACAAACAACGAGTATCAAGGCGTAGAACAACGCCTTCGGGAGGGTCTTCTTCGGGTTATCCACCTCACCCGCTAATGTACTTATCGAGTCCCAATAGTTTAGGTTCCAGAACAGTGTGTTCAAGTACAAGTTCCAATTAACCGTATGCAAGTCAACCACGAGCCACCTCGAGGGCTCGATCTTAGGAACAGAAACGAAACCCATAATAACAAACGGGAGGATCGAAAAGACTCCTAAAAGAACTGCAACCCACCCGACAATCGTCATACCTCTGAAGTTCATGTAAGTCAAAGCAACAGTCAACACTATAACCGCTAGGATTCGTGGGTACCCGTCACCTAAAGCCGGGAACCCTGACTTCAAATAATCAAGAAACATAACGGGGTATAGCGCGTTATCGATGACCCCACTGAGCCATTTCATCCAACCTTGTTGAAACCCCCAATATGGGCCTAAAGCAGAAGACACCCAAACCACATAACCACCATCTTCTGGGAACATTGTGCCCATTTCAGCAGTTATTAAAGCTTCAGGCACACTCCATATGAATGGGAACACTAAGAACCCGATAAGCGCTAGAAGCGGGCCCGCGGCCTTGACACTGTCCTCGACACCAAAGGGGCCACCCGATACCTCGTAGAATATGAGGAAAACTAGGGGCAAAATCGAGATCTTTTTGATGTTGTGACCGGGGTTCCGTCTAGGAGATAGCCCTTCATCAATCCCTGCATATTGTACATTGTATCCTCCCATGGGAACAGATGTTTGTTTATTGTTTGTGATCCTCAGTTTCTGCATTCAGTTATGAAAATGAGGTCATAATGCAAATTCAAGCTGCAAAAACATAAAAAGATTGGAACTTTAACAAGTAAGAGTTAAGAACTTAACAAGGGTATAAGTTTATGAGTTTAAAAGAACTATAGTCTTCACTACTAGTGTCTTGTTTTGCTAATTGTCACAATATTGTTCATCAAGAAACCTTATTAACTAGTAAATAAAGTTAAGCATGGTTGACAAGTCAACACAAGGATTTGAAAAGATAGATTCACCAAATTGACCAAGATTGAAGAAATTGTTGACCAACCCAAAAAAAACTCCAAATTACTAAATTAGGCAATGTTGATAAACGTTACGGACTTACGGGTGTTAAGTGGGTCCTGTTCGTGGGTTCGGCTGAACCCAACACAAACCCAAAAATTGACACGAGCCTGAACATGACACAAGTTTTTGCAGGTTTACACGACCACGACCTGATTTACATGAAATTTCATAATATCTTTTGCAGGTTTACACGACCACGACCTGATTTACTTGCCGCCGCCCCCCTCTTTTTTCGTCGTTAGTGTTAAATCTTAGTCCGGTATTGTAAATTTTTGGCCCGGTAGTGTAAATTTTTATATAAATATCAAGTTCGCCCCCCTAAAAAAATTTATTTCGCCCCAGCCCCCTACGTGAATGTTCAAGCTCCGCCGCTGTTCTGAAACCAACCCGAACCTGTTTAGACTAAACCTAACCCTGATGATATTCATGTCGGTTTGCGTCGTATTATGCTAGAAATTCACACCCAAAACTACACATAATCAGCTAAATGCAAGGTTACATTCATCAGAGATCAGTCAAACAATGACTCTCATTAATCAGGTCAACTCTATCAAGCACATCAGATCTATCTAACAAAAAGGGTAATACTAACACAAAATTAATCAACTTTCAAATAGCAGAATCGATGTAAATCCTCCATTAAAGTAGCATCAAGTTAAACTTCACCAAATTGCTGAATCGATGAACTTTATATTCATTTCCCTAACAATCAAAGCAACAAATCGTAGAAACAAAACATGGGTCTGTTCGAAATCGAATCTAAATGCAAGAATCATGCAGAAAGTAACCTAATTTGGTACTGCATAAACCACTAAGATGATAGATAACTCGATTGAAGATGATTAGATACAATCGATGCTTGCAGTTATGCAGATTTCTTAATAGAATAATATCAAAGTAGATGGATTGATGGATCAAAAGGGTTTGAATATGTACGAACCATGAAATTGTAGCGATGGTTTTAATGGGGTTTGTGAGCTTGTTCAGGTGATCGATCATCGTCCAAGATACACAAGAGAAGGTGTCATGAATTGGGTAAAAAGGTGAAGACGACTGACGATAAATGAAGTCATTGGTTAGGTTCTCGCTAGTGGAGACTCGGGTTCAATTCTCTTCTCGTACGCACTTTGACCCGGGTAAATATTTTAGGTGGCGTGTTCACGATGATAATCAGTGATGATAATCAGTTGATGTTAGTTAGGTCTAAGAGTAATGCAATTGTGCGACGTATATAGTTGTTCAAACTTTACTCTTGTTCTGGTTTAAAAGCGTGAGACGGTTGTCTCTTGTGACGTTTTGAGGTGAGGGTGTCGTAGACTGATTAACAAGATGAAGCGATGTTCCACGCGTGAAACCGATGCCAGGAGCCATGACGACCATGAATGTGTTTGCCTTTACTAGACATATGTGTTTAAACTAATTGTTTTTTAAGGTATTTGGAACTACTATAATTCCCGAGTAAGTTTTTCTAGGATGTGACGTTCATACTATTTTTGACATTCGTGATCTGGCTCACCCGCAAATGCCATAAGTGAGTGAACTCGTCATTGTAGAAAACAAAATTAAAACAGATTGAATTAAGGTCATGTTTGTGATTGATTATTTTGGTTGAAAAGAACTTTTAACAAAGACTACTTATTAACTTATGACTTTTTTAAAATGAGTTTTTTAAAAAAATATTTAGATTAACTTATAAACTAAAATTTTATAGAATAATAAAAATTGACATACTTTTAAAAATGAGAGGAGTTAATAGGAGAAAGTAGAATAGTATAATAAAAATTAGACTAAAATTAGTTTTCAAAAGTCAATAAGTATCCAACTTCTTACTTTTCAAAACCTTATTTTATTATATATGAAAAGTCATTTTGAAAAATCCTTTTGGGTTTAACAAACATTTTTTTTTATTTTTTAACTTCTTAATAGTTAATAAGTCAAAAGTAGACTAATAATAAACAATCTCATGTACTAATTATTTAATTAAGTTACGAGTAAAATACATCATTTAAATGTTAAAGTATTTATTTCAACTAAAAAAGTAGTTTCTTTTGCTTTTAATGTAAAGTTATCATGCTAAAATCCTTTAATGTTAATCGGGAAAAAAAATTAAATCAGAGAAAAATTTTAATATAGTGACAATGCGAGTGATCCGATTCCTTACATTTAGACGAACATGACCGAAATCATGTATATATAACAGTCTACTTAAATGTTAATGACATTTTATCTCTATTACTATATAATGCAGATTGGATGGGTACCTTTGTAATTTTACTACTCCTGTAAGACGCGCCCTTTCCCTACCCCTCCCATCCGTTTCCGGTTGTCGGCCGCTCCCCTGCCGGATGGCCGTTTCACCTTCGGTTATGAGGCCGTTTCCATGGCTTTTACGCACCCCATTCAAAGCCCCTGCCTCTTTACCCTTCCGAGGCTACGTTTACATATACCGGCCTTTCGCAATTTGCCATGCCCCTTCAATGCGATTGCAGCCGTGACTCCAAACCCAGGTAAGCATTTCATTTCCTCTGTGTATTAATCTTTCATGTTCTGTTCTCCCCTTATATGCCCGATGTTTGTTTTCAAACCAGGTAATCAGAACAATATCATCCACGTCAGTTCTAATCTGTGGTTTCTTACTATCTGATTTCTTGATTTTGTACCCTTAGTAGCTAATTAGGCCGATAATACTTGCAATTCATGTCTCCACTTCATAATTTTTTAAATCCTCTTTTGTTGATTTGGTAGCATCAAATTTTCATCGCACTTCCATATTCCATTTTTAATTTGGTTGAATTGTTCATAATTAGGGATCCATTAGTCAATGCTGATGTTTAGATACTAATGTTTGTTAATTTGTTGACAAAGCTTGTGAGTAGTAGCATTTTCTCAACTTTTTCATACAAGAAATCGTGGATGGGATTTGATGTCGGAAAATACACACACTAAAATTGGAGATTGATTCTTGGAATCTATCAAATGCATGATGATTATATTGAAGAAATCCAGATATTAGCATTGATTCTTCAACTAAGGTATGGATTGCTATTCCAAATCCTTATAGACTTCGTGAGTTTGGGATGCTAAGGTCTACAATCATACAAGTTAATGATAATATGACGATTTTCTCCACACAAACTTATTAATTGATGACTAATTATTATAACATTTAGGTAAGAAGTCTAAATGACTTACAACCAAAGCAAGTTTTCTGCTGCATTTAGGAGTCATTGTTACATTTAGACAGTTTATGAAGCCACAATGCTAATGTACTCGGTAGTAATAGCTCCTGCCAAATATTAGAATTCTGCTACCTTTTTGGTTTGGTTTGATCTTTTCATGATCATAACAAAGGTTGTCTTCTTTCTAATGTGTACTGATGGTTTCCCCACTTATGTGCCCGATGTTTGTCTTTGAAGCAGGGAAGAAGAATACTTCGTAACATTGTCATTAGCAACGACCTTACAGGTACTTTGTTTCTAACTGTTACTCTGTGTGCCGTACTCTGTGTGCCGTACTCTGTGTGCCGTACTCTGTGTGCCGTACTCTGTGTGCCGTACTCTGTGTGCCGTACTCTGTGTGCCGTACTCTGTGTGCCGTACTCTGTGTGCCGTACTCTGTGTGCCGTTCTCTTTGTTTCTAATTATTCCTGCCAGATATTAGAACTATGACACACTACTTGTTTGTTTTGATATTTTCCCTACACTTGCCTTCTTATCACATGCTGCATTACTTGAGTGCCATTAATATACAAAAATCATGATCTTCTCAGTTTCATGATCTCAGTTCCCTGATCATAACAGAGGTTGTCTATTAATTGAAGGTGATGAAGACCGGACAAAGGGGAGTTATTGTAGTTTTTAGGTTTACTGTAAATGTGAAAATTGAAATTGCTTTACTTGTGTTAGGTCTAACTACTACATTGACGCAGCTAACAATAAGATGTTTAATTGTCTGACATAGGCAGCTAACAATAAGATGTTTAATTGTCTGACATAGGATCCCAATAATCACTATCTACCCCTTAAGATCTTTTGCTTGTAAGTTTGCTATAAACATGTTCAGCTAGCCCCTTTTACTTTACTATATCATTATAACAGCTTGAATGGATGTGCAATGTGAGTTACCAATAATTGATACTCTAATGGATGTTGAACTAATATTAATAGTCCGTCCTGTTGATGTAAAGCTATTAACTGAAAGTTGGTTAGATGTTGACGTTTGTAATGATGCTAACTTTATATATGTGTTATCATTAATTTTCTATCATGGTAGAAATTGAAAGTTGGTTAGATGCTGATGTTTATAATGATGCTTTTGATCCCTTCTGTTTGATTACTTCACCGGCCTGTGGGTTTGCGTCTATGTATGTCTGTTGTGTTTATTATATATATATATATATCGTCTCTCCTTTCTTATCTTTGTTTATAACCTTTTGAATTAGTGTACCAACATCTTCTTTTGATCAGCTTGCTTTTGGTCTGTGGTTTTACAAGTACGGATTCTGCATTCTTCTTTCTTGGTCTTTTCTTGAATTCTTGATTCCATGATTTATTTCTTCTTTGTTGTTGTTTAATGAACCTGCCACCGTAGACCATTTGGACACCTACAAATGTTTAATTGTCTGACATAGGATCCCAATAATCACTATCTACCCCTTAAGATCTTTTGCTTGTAAGTTTGCTATAAACATGTTCAGCTAGCCCCTTTTACTTTACTATATCATTATAACAGCTTGAATGGATGTGCAATGTGAGTTACCAATAATTGATACTCTAATGGATGTTGAACTAAATATTAATAGTCCGTCCTGTTGATGTAAAGCTATTAACTGAAAGTTGGTTAGATGTTGACGTTTGTAATGATGCTAACTTTATATATGTGTTATCATTAATTTTCTATCATGGTAGAAATTGAAAGTTGGTTAGATGCTGATGTTTATAATGATGCTTTTGATCCCTTCTGTTTGATTACTTCACCGGCCTGTGGGTTTGCGTCTATGTATGTCTGTTGTGTTTTTATATATATATATATATCGTCTCTCCTTTCTTATCTTTGTTTATAACCTTTGAATTAGTGTACCAACATCTTCTTTTGATCAGCTTGCTTTTGGTCTGTGGTTTTACAAGTACGGATTCTGCATTCTTCTTTCTTGGTCTTTTCTTGAATTCTTGATTCCATGATTTATTTCTTCTTTGTTGTTGTTTAATGAACCTGCCACCGTAGACCATTTGGACACCTACAAACCGACCCATTACAAATCAAAGTTGCTTTGTGTGTTTGACCCCCAAGAATATTACCCATTATGACCGATACCCATTATGACCCGTTTCTGTAGACAAAAATAAAATGTTAAAGGACTAACAGTCAGCGTTTAGAGTTTAGAATTCTACCTAAAGTGTCATACCTACTTCAATATCTTAGCTTTCTGTTACTACGTGTAGGAGTATGGTTATTCCTAAATTGCTTTCATTTATGAAATTTAATTGATATTTGTGATACTTTTCCTTTTGTTGTTACAGAATACACATGTTGAAAGTGACACACTATTAAATCCACCATGAGTTGTAATTGACCAAGGATTGTCCAAAAATATCAACATTATTTAGGTATGTGTTAACCCTAGACTTCATTAGTTAGTATTGTTGTTTGTTAATAATAACTTGTGTCAACACTTTATCTATCACATTAATCTACAACATGTAATTGATTATTGTTGCAGCACAAGTTTAGTGTAATTATTCATCGTACATAGCACGCCTTGACTCACCAAATTGCATATTGTTGCGAAATCCTGTAATTATTGTTGCGACACTATTGTCTTATACATAAAAAAGTAGATGCTTACCCCTCTTTGAAGCGGTTGGTTAATTCTCTCTAAATCCTTTAAAAATACATATTACAAATTACCCTTTCAACCCACACCCATTGTCGTGTTACCATAATTTACGGTTACAATTGGTCACCAGTTTTTTGTGTCTACTCTAAAGTACCCTTAAATTCTGACATTATTAAAATTACAAAACGCACTAACATACACATATGTGTTGGAAAGTCACAGTTACAAACTGACTAATTTTACACACAATCCACAACCCACAGAAAAATGAAAACAGAAAATAGCAGCTTATTCATCTGTTATCTTCCTATGGTAAACTACACAATGGTGGTTCTGTTGGTCATGCGTTTTGGAAATTTGAATTAAAAATGTTCACCATCCGATTCCATATTTTTGGTGTTGAAGTGGTGTCGTCTTACGAAAAAACCAACAAAATCCTTCATTGCCTTTTAAATGGATTATCACCCTTGTCACACAACGACGCTCCCACTAATTCCAACTAATGCTAATGTGTTCTCTCTTTTCTCAGAGTTTCACCCATAAGGACGTCCAACCAAATCCAACATGAACCCCTTACCCACGCCCAAATCAATCATTACGCCCTTACCCACCGATACAATCATATTCGGAATACTTTCCAGGGCAACGACAGAAACCGTCGGAAGGTGCAAGTGTGTCTGCAAGGAGTGGTACGCTTCACTTTCGGCTCCAGAATTTGAGATAGTTCGTCGGTCTCGTCCAATACTCGCAAGCGAACAAAGAGCCTTGATAATTGACCATCATAGTGGTGTAGTACATAGAGTAAACTTTGAGACCGGGGAACATTGTGCAGGAACCGCTATTACATGCCCATTCAGCCCTAACATCACGAACATCTCTGTTCTGTCACATTTGGACGGGCTGCTGTGTGTTTGGGCGCACGACACCCATGCACTGTTCTTGTGGAACCCTACTACTACTCGGTACAACAACCTAGCATCCTCAGATGAAATGGGCATCTATCTTGATTCGATTGACACAATTGGATTGTACAGACACTCGAAGCATGACTACAGGGTTATTCATATTAGCCGGACTTCGCACAGCTTCGACACCAATATATACTCACGGCAAAAAGCAAGTTGGAGAAACATACATTTCAATGCAAGGACTGAGTACATTCAACGTCATTACTATTGGTCCCCTGGAACACAGTGTGGCGAAACTGTTTACTTCTCCGTTTACAATACTTTAGATGTACATCAAAAAATTATTGTCACCTTTGACATCAACACAGAAGAAGTTACAGAGACACACTTCCCACCTGTTGCCTCTGTAGGGGTCCTCGTAGCCAACATCATCACAATCGACGATAAGCTACACATGTTCGTGACAACCGGAGTACATGAAATGCTTCTCCGTGTGTGGGTCCTCAAAGGAAACCAATGGATTGACGCCTTCTCAAATTGTTATACCACCCGTATCCCACTAACCATTTGGGCCCACAGCACACACTACATGTCAAACGGTACGTGCTTCCTCATGAGTAAGTCGATGAAGGTTTTAGAAGTTGGGACCCATAATGACCCCGTTAATTGCTTCCACTGCGTCTCATCCAGCTGTGATAATGTCTCCACATTGTTCCTCCAAACACTCGTGTCACCGACTATATAAAGACCGCTATTGAAGCTTATACCACATCTTGTTTTGTGGTTACCTTGCTGAAGTTAAAAATAAATGTACTCTGACATAGGTCAATCTTCAATTGTATGCATTGTATGACATTATGCTTCTATTTAATTTCGTTTCTAAAACATGCACAGTAAACGATGCTTGTAAGGAAACAGATATTGATACTAACATAAAACAATCATACGTTTTCCCAGATTACATAGAAAAGTGCCGATCTCAGTAAAGCATGGACGTTCATTCAATGGTCGATTGTTTTTCGTCATTGACAGACCCTGAAAGTTGGTACACTGTTTCCTTTGTTTGGGTGGAATTCATATCGACTGCCACCGTTCGAAACAAACTTTTGGTCATATTCCTCGATCAATACGTAAGCCATTTTGTACACCAATTGCTTAAAATCTATAAAATGAGTACTCATATTCTACATTATCACCATTGCTTTTATTTCGTAGAGACAAAAAGTAGCTGCGTTTGTCCCAAAACATTTAACAGGGTATTATAACAACAGTAGTTTGGTAGGCAGTGTATACGTACTTAGTCGTTTTCAAATTCAACCCTTCAAATATGAAGAGTACCCAACCCATGAAAAGTATATCTTGCTTTGCGGGGAGTTCAAGATTATCATAAGTGAAAACACTAAACTTATTCCGATTCAAACTCGACTTCCAAGAGATTTTTGCCTGTACCCATCAGTTCCATCTATTCAGGTCCTTCGGCATGATAGAAGAGAACAAAAGTTAATAACTGGTACGTGAAACCTGCCCAATGTCTGTACTTTTGTTAAACATATCACGTACACCCTTTAATTTTTGCAATAACAACACTTATTATCATTGTAGATGTTGTTGGGCGCATTGTCACGGGCATACGTAAAAAGGCCGATACCATTTCAGCTTGGAACTTCAAGATGCAACGTAAGTTAATGCTTCCATAATTTATATACATTTCTTTACGCCCGTCATCCGAACAAAACCATACCACACTTCTAAGTCTTTCTAACCTAAAACGCATGTCTCAGCGGTCATACAATACGGATGCTTTTGTACGACTCAGCCCACACTAATATGTTCTCAACTTATGTCGCAATTGCAAGAAATCTTATTGTCTATGCATCTCGCGTGAAGCTGGTTCACTTAGCAGAGGGTATTTATATGTTACACATATACTTTCGTAATACCTATGCTATTCTAACCACATTCATACATTACCTAAACTTATCCATTCTTCTTTGTCTACAGAAAATATCTTGATTTCTACCGAGTTAACAACAATCACGTACGAACCAAACATGCCTGAGACATGTGACATTGAAAGAATCAATCATTGTTAGGCTCCAAGTTCAACTTCACACCTACAGAACGAACCTTTTATTATACCGTGCATCATTTACATATACGTTGTAATGGTTTACCTCGTGTAACCTTCAAACGCCATGTAATGGACAGAGTAACAACTTACATTCCGATGCCATGTGTTGTGCCGGATATTATGACATTTACATAGGATGCAAACAAAAAACCAAACGAACATCAAGCGGTTCGGTACGAACGAAGAAATTTCGAACAAAAGGGTCGGAACTCGCCGATAGGAAAGGAGAGAAAAACAAAGCAATGCCAAGACCTCCGTCAATCCGTGGTTCATCAATAAAATGTGATAAAACCAAACATTAAAATTCAACATTCATTACTAGAACGAGAGTTGGACATTTTATTAACCTTGTGCAACATTCAAGATTCATTACTACAAGGACAGTTGGAAATTTTGTTAAGATTGTGCAACAGAATCAAAATTACGTCATGCTAGCAGCCTGGAAGTTAAGAAAAAAAATCAATATATACATGTACCCAACCATTAAAATTCAACTGAAAAAAATCTGATTAAAAGAAACATTAAAATTCAACATTCATTACTAGAACGAGAGTTTGACATTTTATTAACCTTGTGCAACATTCAAGATTCATTACTACAAGGAGAGTTGGAATTTTTGTTAAGATTGTGCAACAGAATCAAAATTATGTCATGCTAGCAGCGTGGAAGTTAAGAAAAAAAATCAATATACACATGTACCCAACCAAAAAAAAAATTGTAACTCCAAGATTTCCTTATCAACCGTGCTGATTTGTAGCTCCTCCCGCATATAACCTTTCTTATTGAACATGTTTATTTCCTTATTCAACGTGTTCACTTATATCTAAATTCTATAAACACTCGGTTCATTTCCTTAGCAACACTTTACGCTTCTCGGTTGTCATACGTTGGACACACGAACTTGATTGCCTTTTAATACCATTAAAAACCCTAACTAACACTGTTATTATGTGTTCTAATGTTTTAAGCTTCTACCCAAAAATTAAATTACTAATTAACCTTTTCCACTGTCTCATTAAAATAATTGTTGTTCTATTTTCTTTCAACTCTTGAACTAAACAATTCAAATACTTTCCTTCTGAAGTTAGTCCATTTTATTCACCGCTTTCAATGTCTTATACAATATTTTTGTATAAATCTTTAAACCAAAGGAAAAACAAAGTGGGACAAATGAAACATAGTTTATTCATCCTACAGAACCGAAAACTATATCATATTAAAACAAAAAGTTATGAACATCAGTAGATGTTCGTCATATCACTACATACCTTCAAATGTAGTTGCTGAGATCATCATATTAAAACACAGCACTAAGTCTTCATTAAGCATAAATACGTTAACCAATTTACCTTCGTGTGTAAAATGCAACTACAATCTTATAAACACATAAGTTAGGGCAATAAGTATTAATCAAAAAAATTTAGAGATGTTAAAAAAAAAACAAAACTGAATATGAATGATATTATCTTTTCAATCTATTCAAACATGCTTATGAAATAAGTCATACATTACCGGTACTGACATCGAAAAGCCAAAACACAAAACAAAAAAAAAAATTTAAAATGACCATGAGGACAAACGAATAATAGTTTTGTTATAGACAAATAAAATATTCATGACATTCACTTATAGTTCCACCTCCGAATATTCGTAGTAGAAAAACAAAAGGATAGAATAATTTTGACAGTTTAATAACTTACAATAAAAAAACTAAAATATAAGAAACAAACAAAAAAGAATCAATCAAACCTAACAAGGGCTTGAGAAAAGCGTGCTTTATATGGAAGATACACAATTGAACATCACCGAACCTTGCCGGAAACGCAAACTCGGCGCCAGTTCGTGCGCATGTAGCCCTTCACCCCACATTAAATTCGAAATTAAAGAACAACCAACCATCGGCCGTCGGTTACGATGTTCAGCGGTTACAGCCAACGGAATGCACAGCGATGTCCGCTTCAATGCCCCGACCGTTTCTGCTCCACCCTTCACTTCTGCTCTCCATATGTTGTGCTTCAAGTCTACAACGTATACCCATCTGCACCTCCACCGTGGTCATCGTCGGAAGTACTCAGGTATGCCTTCTCATCCATATTGCCCGAATTACCCCCCATTATGACTGCGCCCATCCAAATTAGTGGCTTTCTCCACCGATTTCAGCCATTTAAAGTATGCACATCTGCTGGCTGATCTTGTTATATGTGTTTTTCCTTTTCGCAGGAAGGAAACCAACCGGATTCTTCAGCTGCTAAGGTCCGACTCTGTCAATTACAGGTACTTCCGTCGAATTAAATTTTATTATTGATGTTAGCTACTGTTCAAAGTTGCATCATCTGATTCCTGTATAAAGCCATCCATGATATTATTACTGATGTTGCATATTGTTAGTTTAAATTCATCATATTATTAGTGGATACATGTAGCTTCTCTTATTTTATTGTGCATTAAAAACAAATGATGGATTGTGTTGAAGCTATTATTATTAACTTTTGTTATATTATTAAAGTTATTATTATTCAAAATGTCTTTTTGATTAACAGATATTAATTTGTTACAAGTACACCCATACGTACAGTAGGATTAATACACTAAAACTTATCTCAAAGCATGCTATAACATGGAACAATAACCTTGCACACTAACTGTAAGTTGCAAAAACAGTACAATTACATTCTTATCTGGGTTTAAGTTGCGGGCAATTGATGCGTCTTATGTGTTGACAACACTGAAATTATATGCTCAAATTTGCCATTTACTTGAAACTACTAAATGAACTGGTTAAATTTGTTATACTCATAAGATAGTTCGTCTCGACCACACAACAACCACCTACCTGACTAACTCCCTTTTCCCTTTTGCTTCCCTTTTGCATACTCATTTGGGCCCCTCAAAAGCATGGCGACCCTGCCTATTGAAGTTGTGGTTTTTGACATCCTGACAAGGGTGCCCGCAAAGGATGCTGCAAGATCCAAAGTTGTATGCAAGCAATGGTATGCCTTCCTTTCCACACCAGACTTTGTGAGAGCACACTGTTCACGGGCCTTGCAACCGCATAGGCAGAAGACACTTTTCGTACACGACCTGCGCTGCATTATTCAACCAATTGACTTTAAAAGCGGCGACTATGGACCACCAACAATCACACCCCTGCCATTCCAGCCGAACATGAATAACGTGATGATACTAGCCCACTTGGATGGCCTACTTTGTGGATGCTTCCACAATACTAATGAGTTAGTGTTGTGGAATCCCACAACCACTTTACACAAGCGCCTTGACACTGATGATGGCCGTGGCATGTATGAAGACTTCTTAGACACTGTTGGATTATACAGCACACCATCAAATGACTACCGCGTGCTACACATATCCCGACGATCAAACGTGCTTTCAGCCGATGTTTACTCCCGAAACATGGGAACATGGAGGAGAATACCCTTTGAAACAAACCCTACATACACAACCCGCCCTTTCTACTGGTCACCGGGGACCCTTTGTGGTGACACATTGTACTTCACAGTCTGCGAGTGCTGGGTTGTAGGCAAGAACGCTATCATTGGATTTAACACTATCACTGAGCAAGTAATAGAGATAAACTTCCCCCCCGTGCCGTCAGCGGGCATCTTCCAAGGAATTTTAGTCAATGTCCAAAACACCCTTCACATGGTTCTAACAACTGGCTTCCAAGACATGTCGGTTACCGTATGGGTTTTGCAAGGAGAACACTGGATAAACCTATTCCCAACACCCCCAATGCCAACAATTCCATTGTCAGAATGGCTAACAATTACACACTACATGACCAATGGAAACTGGTTAGTCATGAGCAGCTCAAGGAAGTTATATGAAATCCAAGTGGAGAATACGTCATTACAATGTTTATACCCAGTGACTTGGTTCCGTGGCCATGTAGGGGCGGTTTTCCACGACACCCTTGTCGCACCAACTGTTTGATTTACGTTCCATGTAATGCAATTACTTGTTTGTTTGTTTCCTATGAATGTGATTGTTAAGAAACCTGTTTACTTGGCTGTTTTTATGTTGTGTATATTTTGATCTTTTCTTCTTGGTATTTGCAAATATATTATTGTTTATTTAGCCTGCTGGTTTTATTAATTAGCCTATTCTCATGACAAAGTATCTATTTTGAGTTGATACTTCTGAATTGTGAATCTAATGATATGTGTATGAGACTGTGAGACTGTGATGGTCTTACGTGCAACTTTGGCAGAAAGAACATCAGATGGTTGGACCTTTGCAGTTTTATTAGCATCCTGCAACACAAACGTCAACTTAATTTGTTTGTTTTTTTTTCGGTCATGTTAATGCTACTTCTTGTTTGCTTCTTTTAACTTTTTATTATTTATTCACATTATATCTTTAATTAAGGGTATTATCCCAACAATATCCTATACTTTATACCCTTCTCCTGCTTTGTGTGATGTTTATGTAAATCAACTGTTTTATAAACAATATTCTCTATTATAATTTCAAACACATGTTCATAATGAAACATGTTGGGTGCTAAAAGAAAGAAGCTAAAACAATACTAAAAAGATTAGTTAAAAAGGAGACAAGACCACAAGAAGACATGTGAACCCTGTACGCTCATGAGTCTGTGTTTGGGAGCTCTGCATACATTGGTATCTGATTATGTTTCTTGATTAATGATGCTTACACATAGGTTTAGATATTGGTGTAGAATGTTAAATGATTATCTCAGTTTAGGAGACTACAGTAGCATTAAAATCTCTTAAATTTGTGCATATTTCTAAGTATTTTTATGGGCTGCATGGAAGCTGCAGTATATGGTCATTTTTTATAGATGTTTTTGACTTACGTGGTCAAAGTATGATAACTGTTGAATCTGAATTTGATAGGAACTGTGTTTTGAATCTTAATCTAGAGATGTACTTTGATATGCGTTGTGGATTAAATCATGAATCATATAGCCATCCTTTTTGTCACGCAAGAAGAGTAGTTATATCTATGTGTTATATGTGTTGTTTGACAATTAGGATGTTGATGACTTGATGCCAATAGGATATTCAGATGTAGGAACCTACGGTGGGGGTAAACTAATCATGTAGCTAGCATGGTTGTGTAAAGCAATATTTAATATTTGTTATTTTGAATTATGATTGTGGTTCCACTCCAACGGACCACCGCATCATAAAAACACAATCACTGCCATGTGTAAATGATATGGATTTAAAGACGGAATGTTTTTGTTGTTAGCACAAACCAGAGCCCTTTGGTATGTATGTATGTTTTGTGTAAAATCTTTAATATTTTTTAATGAAAATGGTTTCATTCAGTCAGTCAATTGATGGTTTTCACCAGGAGAGTTTGTTATACCATGATCAATTTCTATACTCAATTTCGTTGATCTTGTAGTTCTTACTGATTTCAGCATTGTATAGTGTAATTCCCACATGAAAGTGACTACAGTAGCATTAAAATCTCTTAAATTTGTGCATATTTTTAAGTATTTTTATGGGCTGCATGGAAGCTGCAGTATATGGTCATTTTTTATACATGTTTTTGACTTACGTGGTCAAAGTATGATAACTGTTGAATCTGAATTTGATAGGAACTGTGTTTTGAATCTTAATCTAGAGATGTACTTTGATATTCATTTGATCCTTTGTATGTTGTCATCATCTTTAATAGTAAAAAATAAAGTTTTCCTTTTTTTTATCAGGTTAAGAAATTGACTACTGTAAAACATAGAACTTGGCATTGGTAATTTGGTTATGAAGATTAATGTTGTTTTTGCTACATGGTTTAAACTTGGATCAATTTGATAGGAGTCAATTTTGAACACTGTTAGAAATTTATGATGTTACCATCATCTTTAATAGGAGTCAACTTTGACTACTGTTAAACACAAAAGCTATAAAATTGACTACTGTTAAACACAAAACTTTATAGTTGTTATCATGAATCACTTAAAGTTATTGCAATGCCTTGTCTACTACTTATTATCAGATTTAGGATTCAAATAAGAAATTGACTACTGTAAAACATAGAACTTGGCATTGGTAATTTGGTTATGAAGATTAATGTTGTTTTTGCTACATGGTTTTAAACTTGGATCAATTTGATAGGAGTCAATTTTGAACACTGTTAGAAATTTATGATGTTACCATCATCTTTAATAGGAGTCAACTTTGACTACTGTTAAACACAAAAGCTATAAAATTGACTACTGTTAAACACAAAACTTTATAGTTGTTATCATGAATCACTTAAAGTTATTGCAATGCCTTGTCTACTACTTATTATCAGATTTAGGATTCAAATAATCAGATTTATAGTGACCGCAACAAAACTTATAATGGGTAAAAATAACATTACATTTTCTTTTCACCTAATTTGGGAGATAATGATAGCAACGTGCAAAATCAATGAACAATAAGTGTTAATGCTAATATGTTGATTAGAGGTTGCTATTAATGGAATGGTAATGCCATTCCACTCTTGTTATGATGAATTTACTAAAATCAATGAACATACTAAACTCATTTGTTATGATGAATTTACTTATTACTGTTAATTTCTTTACGTGCAACATCATATGTAGTGATTAAATATAATTTGCCGACCTCATAAGCCTGAAAATGTTAGAATAGAATACAAATTTTATTATATTGATAAAGTACGTCTAAAGATACGCATCTTTTAACAATAATGTAACTAAGCCCTATAGGGGGAAATAATAACTACGTATGCCACATTTTTTAAACATAGGCTCGGTCACACATTCACTGAAATAGCATGTACACCCATTTACAGAAATCATACACCACCCACAAATGCCGAACCAACATAAAAGGGAACGGTCTGATCCCATGACTTCACGCGAACTACGTAGAGAACGTAACAAACGATACAATGCCTCGCGAAACGCTTCCGCAGAAGCCAAGAAAGCAGCTTCAACAACTGCAAGCCATGATCCTACACCGTCAGAAATCAGCGTTACACCTCTCGTGGATAATACAACCTCAGGTTACTACTCACCCACCAATAACCTCCCGCACACACTCTATTATTCAAAATACACTGATTCCCACACATCCTTATACAGGTACTCAATCAGGGTCAACAACACTCATACAATGCCATTCAAAAGTTGTTGGTAGCCCTTCAACTATAAGGGCCACGAATGCGGAAACCGTCCCTAACATCACGTACGTAGATTTGCCCGCCACCCATCGTGTCCTCCCGCAACGTACCCCGTGCTCCTTTTGCGAAGCACAACGTTTCCCATTCGAATTTCCAACATTCTGTTGTATGAATGGAAAAACACTGCTAGCAAACACTGAAATCCAGAAGAGCTAAAATACCTTTTCACAGCGCAAGATGACGTTGGCAGGACCTTTCGGGAAAACATACGCGCGTACAACACAAACTTCTCTTTCACGTCAATGGGTGTCTCCCTAGACGAGACAGTAAGCAACATGCGAGCAGGTGTATACACATTCCGGGCCCACAAAGGAATATACCATAAAATAGACCAGTTAGTCCCCCGGGACGGAACACCAAGATACCTACAACTATACTTTTACGAACCAGATACAGAGTTAGACCACCGCTTGGAATGGCCAAACTTGGATCGCACAATTACTGAGATGCTAACACGCGCCCTAGCAGCAAACCCATACGTGCTGACATTCCGCCGCCTCGCAGAACTGGGCCCATTAGACAATTACAAAGTAAGCCTAAACGCATCGGTTGAGCTTGACCAGCGTGTTTACAACCGACCAACAACATCCGAGGTAGCGGGTATCTGGGTAGAGGGCAACGACAACATCACCTCATACAAAAGAAGCATCATTATCCATGGCAGGTCAGACCATCAACAAAGTATACAACCATACTATGGCTGCTACGACCCATTGTCATATCCTTTATTCTTTCCAAACGGTGAGTCCGGCTGGCACCCAATATTCCCCGCCAAGGAGCAGACCCTGTTGCATACCAACATGACGAGGAAGCCATGTACGACGACACAGAAGGTAGGCGAAACCGTAACCCTTTCATTCCTCTATAATTCCTTACAAAACTACAAAGCGTTCCTAACAATTATCATTGTGCAGAAGGGACAGATCGAAGAGGGAGAAACAACGTCTCTATGCGAGAATACTACTGCTACAAATTCCAGACACGACCAACAGAAAACGTTCTGTTGTTAGGGGGAAGATTGCTCCAACAGTTTACGGTCGATGTATACATAAAGCTAGAGACCTCTCGCCTACAATTCTGTGAGAAAAAACCAACCTAGAATACGGGCGGAATTGTACCAGGGAATCGTTGATTGCGTAAACGCTGGAGACGCACACGCCAGCCGAATTGGCAAGCGAATTGTCCTACCCGCATCTTTCATCGGTGGTCCTCGTGACATGCGCCGCCGTTTCCTAGATGCGATGGCATTAGTACAAGACGAGGGAAAACCAGATTTCTTCCTAACAATGACATGCAACCCACAGTGGCCCGAGATATCTGACAGTTTAAAAATATGTCAAAGTGCACAGGACCGTCCCGATCTCGTGTCAAGAGTGTTTCGTGCTAAGTTGGAGGACCTAAAGGAGCACCTCTTCAAAAAAAACGCTTTAGGCGAGGTTAAATCATACGTATATGTGATCGAGTTCCAAAAACGTGGACTGCCCCATGCACATTTCCTTCTTATAATGCACCCACAACACAGAATAAATACCCCAGACCAATACGATAGATTCGTCTCAGCTGAAATGCCCTCGAAGGAAACCAACCCTCAGTTGCACGATGTTGTTGTGAAACACATGATCCATGGCCCTTGTGGCCGCTTGAGAATGAGTAGCCCATGCATGCAAGGGGAACCTAAAGCTTGTCGGTTTCGTTACCCAAGGCAATTTAACAACCACACCATACAAGGAGAAGATGCGTACCCGTTGTATCGACGACGCAACAACGGCATAACTGCCCACGTCAGAGGGAAAACATTAGACAATAGATGGGTCGTTCCATACAACCCTAAGCTACTGATGTTGTTTAACTGCCACATTAATGTGGAGATTTGCTCAAGCATAAAATCCGTAAAATACTTGTTCAAGTATATTTACAAAGGGCACGACAAACAAGTTGTTAGCATAGACCCTGCTACAGAGGAGGTCAACATCAATGAAATAAAGCGGTTTCAGGATGCACGATACATCTCACCACCAGAGGCAATGTGGCGTATATTTTCATTCCCCCTTTCTACCATCCACCCACCGGTTCTAGCATTGCAACTACACCTACCGGAACAACACACGGTCACATTCACAGACCAAGCAGTCCTCTCTGAGCTTGTACATAAAGAGCGAGATAAACAAACAATGCTCACGGCTTTCTTCACCAAAAATAATTCGGATGAAACAGCAAGGAAATATTTGTACAAGGATTTCCCAACCTACTTCACATGGAATTCGGGCTCCCGTTGTTGGAATCGTCGGTCAAGAAAACCACAAAAAGGACGTATTGTTTCAGCAAATCCATCCGAGGGGGAACGATACTACCTACGATTGCTGCTATTAAACGTAAGAGGTCCTACTTCGTTCCAACACCTTCGCACAGTTAAAGGTACGGAACATCAGACGTTTCGCGCAGCCGCACTCCACCTGGGATTAATTGAAAATGACAACTGCTTATCACAATGCCTGGACGAGGCCGCAGTTTTCCAGTTTCCGCCTGCCCTGCGCCGTTTATTTGCAACCATTCTCGTCTTCTGCGAACCTGCCAACGTACGACAACTATGGAACGATCATTTTGAATTCCTAGCAGAAGACCATCGACGCGCTTGTCAAAATACAACGCACATCCAAGATATGGTTCTTTCAGAAATCAAAACATTCCTGCAATCCATGGGTAAAGAACTCGTACATTTTGACCTACCCACGATATCAAACAACCTAATCATGCAGCAAGGACAACACAGAGAGATACAGGAAGAGTCAAACATCATTGTCGACCCCGCACACATACGTGCAAAAGACTCCCTCAATGTCGACCAAAAAGTTGTGTTCGATAACATCATGGACCACGTCTCAAACGACCGACCAGGTGTGTTCTTCATAGACGGTCCGGGTGGAACAGGGAAGACATTCTTGTACAAAGTCTTGCTCGCTGAGGTCCGCTCACGTGGGTTAATAGCATTGGCAACAGCTTCATCGGGAGTTGCCGCAAATAACATGCCTGGCGGCCGCACGGCACATTCCAGGTTCAAGATCCCGATTAACGTTGAAAAAAACTCGATGTGCAACATTAAAAGACAAAGTGGCTTGGCTCAACTAATCAACATGGCAAAAGTAATTATTTGGGATGAGGCATCAATGTGCAGGCGCCAATTAATAGAGGCGGTCGATCGCACATTCCAGGATATCACCGGCAAAAATACCCCATTTGGTGGAAAGATAATGGTAATGGGAGGTGACTTCTGACAAGTGCTACCGGTTATTAGACGAGGCACACGCGCACAAATAGTCGATGCTAGCCTCCGAATGTCACCAATTTGGATGGAAACCCAAAAAATGCGTTTGTCAATTAACATGAGAGCTCTCACAGATCCTTGGTTCTCAGAATTCCTACTTAGAGTGGGCGACGGAACAGAGCCAACCATCGACCAAACAATGATTCGGATACCGGAGGACATGACCATTCCGTTCACGAACAAAGATACGTCCTTGACACAACTCATCGACGCCATCTTCCCATCCATCGGAATTAACGGACAATCTTCTGAGTACATAACATCAAGGGCAATCTTGACCACTAGAAACGACAATGTTGATGATATTAACAACCGCATGATCAACATCTTCAATGGTGTGGAACAGGTTTACTATAGCTTTGACACAGCTGACGATGACTGCCATAACCTATACCCATCCGAGTTCCTAAACTCCATCAATGTCAGCGGCTTGCCTCCACATGCTTTGCGTTTAAAGACTGGATGCCCGATCATGCTTTTACGTAACATCGATCCCTCGAATGGTCTCTGCAACGGCACAAGGCTTATTTGTAAAGGTTTCCAACCAAATGTTATTGATGCAGAAATATCCACAGGTGACCATAAAGGAAAACGAGTGTTCCTACCAAGGGTTGCGCTATGCCTGTCTGAGGATGACATGTTCCCCTTTAAACTTAAACGAAAACAATTCCCAGTCCGTCTAAGCTTCTCCATGACAATAAACAAATCACAAGGCCAAACAATACCCTTCGTTGGTATTTACTTACCGGAACCAGTTTTTCTCACATGGCCAACTATACGTAGCACTGTCAAGAGGCACATCACGTGAAAACACAAAGGTCCTTGTCACCGGTACACAGAACTTCAAGAAACATGGAGTTCACACTTGTAACGTCGTATATCGGGAGGTCCTACAGTGACACAACTTTACCTCCCTACACACAAAGGTAGACCAGTGAAAAAATAACAAAATATACACCCATTTAAAAAACTAAAAAATCAGTCCAAACATTAACTAACATTACTTCCTAATAATTACACCACCTCCCACAGCACAAACGAGCACTACGATATGACATCCATCTCACCTACATGACTAAATTATCTACCTAAATTCAACAGATAGTAGAAAATATCATGGACGCTACAGGAAAACGCAACGGGAATGCAACAGGTATGTAACCTAAACTACTTCCGTTAAACACTTCGTACTATCACGTTTCACGTATAACTATTTTATATTTTTATTACTGCATTATTATTTTACATTACATAAAAGAATTACGCCTAACCCACTCAGGCAAGCAAGACAAAAAAAGAAAGCGCCCAACTTCCCCTACGGAAAATTTGAAGGAACACAAATCATCCACAGATGGGAAAAAAGAAAACACAAAAACAACAACAGCTGGTACGCACAAAAGACCAAGAACACCACATTTCTGAATATATACTTCTCTCCATACATACACACACACATAAACCTGTATATCGGCACACATACATGAGGTGAACACAACAACTTATACGTTCTATTCCTACTTGCTAATTAAATGTTCATTCATTTCAGCGTCGCCTCCACCAAAGGTAACCACACCATTGAAGCGTGAGAAAAAAATAGAAAATCCCTCCAGCTCAAAAAATGAAATCATTGAAGGTAACAAGGATGCTACATCAAGTGATTGGGATGACGACTGGTGGAATACACATATGGATGAGATAATCGAACTCTGCAAGACTTATGACAAACCATGAGCTACGTACAACATCAACTCTAAGCTGTGGAACGTCACTACGTGACGTCTCAAATGTAACCAAAAAGAACACTTTATGATGTTTCCTTTAAAACCTTGCACAATACAAAGCAGGACCATTGTCGACCCTCCAAATACAACATCGACATTTACATGTATCAACGCACCCCAGTTACTACAACACGCCCTTATTAATTTAACATAACGACTGCGCCGCAACGCGCGCGGGTAACTACTAGTATACAATAACTAGTTTAAAAGCTCGTGTACTGTACATGATAAATTGAGATACAATATGATTAAAATTGTATATTATTATTTATTTTAGGTAATAAAACATGACAAAAAAATTTCAAAATTTTGTCTCTAACATTTGCTTTAAAAATTTATTATTTAAAACACTTCAAATTTTTTTCAGAGTTCTTTTTTTAAACAATGTTATTTTTAAAAATTTTTATATAAAGAAACTTCATATTTCATAAAACTTTGTTTTTAAAAAATTTATGTTTTTAAATAAAAAGAAAACATGTTTTTAATTTATCAAAAATTCTGTTTTATAATTTATAAAGTATATAAATAATCATTAGCATTTAATGTATCGTTAAATATTTAACTTCTATTTTAATGATGATAAGTGTTGTCAATGTTTAAAAAATGTCATGTATTTTAGACATTTTAGTTTAGATATTTTAGTTTATTAGTATGGATTAAATACTATAAAATCATTTATTACAATCACATCATGTTTTTTAGTGTGGAAACCCAAATATGATATCAACAAACTTTAATAATACTTCGAAATTTCAATTTGATGTTTTATTTATTTTATTTAATAATTTCCCTCTAATTAGTATAGTATTTTGATTTCTTGACATTTTTGCATAACTTATACAATTTTATGATTTATCAAAATTTGATTAACGAGTTATGTAGTACTTCATGATGATATAAATTTTTTCTAAAAAAAGCAGAACAAAACACTTAAAATTGTAAGTTATATACTAAATCATATATAATATTTTGTGAATTCGCATTATATTATTGAGTATTTTATAATGAGTGATTACATGTTCAATATTTGATATAATCAATGCGCACTATAACTAGTCGACATAAAGGACGAGTTCAAGAGTGCTTAATTCGACTAATTGTGTGGTCGGTTTTCTTTCCGTCTGACTTGTTTAGATCTGATAACTGTTTTGATCTGATAACAAGAACACTAGTTAAAAGTTACATCCACTATCATAGAAAAAGTGTTATTTTAACAAAATGGCTATATATCTCAGTATTCACTTTTGTTTTGATTATGCTAAATACGTGTTATTTGATTTAATAATTATAAATGGGTTGGATTGTCACTAAATCCATGTTTAATTTCTCTTTTTTAACTATTAACATTCCTAACCTTCTCAAATCCTTTTATGTAATCCTTTGTGTTCTTGCAAGAGCTAACATTAACCATTGACACTAATCATATGATATATTAAAGTAACAACATAAAATAACATCATAATTACCTTGATACGTCACGTTGTGAATCCTATTATGGTAAAGTATTTAATTTTCAGTAATTTACTAGGAAATAATATAAAATATTTTTAAAAGTATAATGTTATTTCATGATAGAAAATAACTTAAGAAGTATACTCTTTGTAAGTTTAATAAAAATAAATTAAATAGATTTCTACAAGTAAAACATTAAGAACTTGTGAGTTACACCTTTATAAGTTCAACAAGGGTATTTTTAAATAGAAAACTATAAAACCATATAAATATATCATATTTAGTGTGTAAGAGAAAGAAAAATAATTATGCGATTATGTAACTGCTTTATGTGAATTTTATAGTTCTCTATTTATAATTAGTTATGTACTTATACCATCAACAAAATAATAATTTCATCTAAAACTAAGCCGCAAAATATCATGACAAATGATTTTTGTCAAAAAAAAATAAAGGAAAGGTTCTATTTTTTTATAAATTAAATTCAATCATGAAAAGCTTCCACGAGAGCACGCTTGTGTCACTTTGATGTTATGACTTATGAGGTTCTAGTAATCATTCATAACCTTTAAAGCGTCTTATTCGTGTTTAATGCCCTTTTAAATTAAATTACTAGATAATGTTCATTAAAATATCTTCTTTTTTTCATTTTAACGATCATATATCAAGTATTTCTTTTTCCACTTTAGAGCATTGATACTAGGACCCTCATCCTCGTCTTATATTTGCACTAAAAACATAATTTTTTATTCTCTCTCTTTCAATTAAAATAATATTTTTTTATATCTTTATTATTACGTTTTCTCATATTTTCACTCGCAACCACTTTTAAAAATATTAACAAATTTATGGGGGTTGTAACGGTTTTTCTCAAATATAAGGAATCGCGGTACAATCCCCATAAATTTTCTATCTTCTTCACTCACAACCACTTACAACCATCTCTATAATATAGGGCACATACTTACATCAAACAGGGCACCTACTGTGAATGCTCTTTAGTTTTAACCGTAAAAGTTTTCTTTAAAAGATATCAGTTAAAATTTTAAATTTTGATTTTATAAAAAATAGCATCAATTAAAGTATAAATTTGAAAGAAAACTTGAAAAAATAATGTTACTAATGTAAATATGTTCAATATAAGCATTATCTGACTTTATGTTTACTTTATAATTTTACTATTTCAAAGTTATTAAATTTGCTTTAATTGCTAGTATGCATTAAATCAACAATACACATGACTACTAGCATAGTCACTACATATATATAGACATTATGCGTACGTTTTTTATTTGCATGAATGTGATGTAGACTTTTTTAATGATAGGTGAAAATTATTTTGTTAATTGTTAATTGCTTTAAATATAAGTTCATATTAATTACATTTTCATAAATGTTATTCATCTAAGTATTTATACACTCAAATTGCATATGACCTAATTGTACCAAAATGTGAAGGTGTTTATTTTAAGTGATGAGGGTTTAAGTCATATTATGAACATACATTGTAGTTTAATTAGGAGTAAAGTAACTAGTGTATAAGTTCGTCATTCAAAAGAAAATTTGAAGTATATTTACACACTTTTAATGTGTTATTGTGTTATGTTAAATTTTAACTAGGTTCGGGGGGTAAAAGTGATTTCTAAGAAACAAAATCATAATTACATATATTTTATATTGTATCAAAACCTTATTATACCAAAAATAAGTCAAGAATTTATTAGTGTAAAATAAAACACAAGAACATGTTTTTATAATATCAACTAAAAACTAATGTTCTTAAAGGGTGAGTTAGTAGTAAAATAAAAACAAGAACATGTTGTGGATTAAAAATTTAACATTACAGGTTTGATGATTAATAACAACAATTGTTGTTAAATAAAAAATAAACATGAATACTCTTGTATCTTTCGGTCTTAAAAAATGCATAAATTGCACAAAATCCAATATTGCTTATGACTTATGAAATCATGATTAATAAATTTATATACTAGAAATAAGCAAACATTACCAAAGAGCAAAGAAACTAATCACCTGATCATCAACCTTGCCGGTGCAATCAACGGAGCTTTTTTCCGGTGAACCAGCCGGAGTCGGTTTTGCAATCACACAGTTGTTGATCGTGACCTCATCGATACCATGAACTGAACACTTGGTCGGTGAACCGAGTTTTCGAGCTTGTTGATCTGCAACTTGTTTGTGATGATCCATCGATCTGTTTGTCTATGGATGCAATGAGTGTTTTAGAACACTTGGTGTTTATGATGTTATATACTCACGAATCATGAGTATAAAATTACAATAGTTATCCTCTATGATTTTCTCATGTTTCATTTATTGTCCGTAACAATTTTCACATTACATTTTATATGTATTAAAGATGGTGACATCATAGAACTTTTAAGTTACAAAAATACCCTATAAAAGTTACAAAGCAATCATATGAACCCCCCTTACTTTTTTATTTGGTTTTATTTCTTACTAGGTTAGTTTCTGTATTTACACGTATTAAATAAATAAAATATTAAATAATTAGTATGCATAAAATCATATAATATGCATATAAATATATAAGTAAATAAAATCATGCTTAAAGATAAATATGATTTTATAACATTAAATGAATAATATATATAATTTTTTTTTGTTTTTAAAAGTATGTTTTTAATTAAAATAGGTTTTTACTTTATTAAATGTATATTTTTTAAAAAATGGTACGAGTAATATTATTAGTATTCAATACTATTATTAATAATATATAGAAATGAGAAAAATTAGTATGATGAGGCTTATAATTGTCATGCTTTTTTTGGTTTTTTATAGATAGATAGATAAATCGATAGGCTAAAACGTATTCATTAAATGGTTTATAGTTAGTAATAGACACGAAGAGTAACAATATAACATTTAATATATATAATTAAAATTATATATACGTATGGTTCAAGAAATAAAATAATTATACTATTTTTTAACTCTCTTATCTAAATAGTTTCATTTTTAAATATTTGTTTTAAGATTTTTTATTAAAAAATTATTTTCATAAAAAATCCTATTTTTTAAAAACTCTGGTTTAATTATTCTTTTTAATTTAATAAGACTTTTTTAAAAAGGTTCACCTTTATAATATTTTAATAATAAAATGATTTTAAAATATTTTGTTTAAAAAGGTTTAGTGTTTTAAAAAATTTCATATTATGTAATTTTTACTTGCTTAATAAAATCTATTTTTAGAAAGAAGCTTGATTTTAAAAAAAATCTAGATGAGATAAATGTGACAATTATAATATTGCTTTTAAATAAGAGAGAATTTATATAAGTATTTAAACTACTATAAAATATTTTGGAGGGAAAATAAAGTGATGAATGGTCCCTTTATTTAGACACCCCATAATTTTAAATCAACATCCTTGTACCCTATACGCCGCGTATGGACCCATACGCGACGTATAGGGTACATTGTTGATTTAACGTTTATAACCCTATACGCCGCGTATGGGTCCATACGCGGCGTATAGGGTGCGTTGTTGTGATTTGACGTTTTATACCCTATACTCGGTATAGGACCATACGCAGCGTATAGGGTTTGACATTTTATACCTGCAGGATCGGATTTCGGATGGTTTTTCTCTCAACTCACTGTGAATCAACACTCGGCAGCAGTCTATGAAGAGTTGATCACAATATACAAGTAACAAGCAGTAAAAATTAACAGCAGGTAAATTTTCAAGGTACTTTTATATATTGCTTCTCAACTCAAAGGATTACAAGACACTTGGACTCAAATCACTTTTTTTAAAGAGTTACAGGGAGAAGATATATATAATACTACCTACAGCCGATATACTTGATACCAGCTGGACACCTCTACCTTACATCTATACTACAAGACTCTAGGTGAGGTCTTTCAGACATTTTGTCTGGAAGTTGGTAGTCAGGACATGTCCCTGACTTACCTTTTGTCACCAACTAAAGTGGTAACATGTACTATCATAAAAAGGTGAACAGTAGAATAAGTATGGTCAACACATGGCTCTTTAAGAAGATGCCATGCTGTATCAGAGGTCTGCAGCGGACTGTCAGGGACCATACTTTTATCTGCTGGACATAGCAATGTCTTCCGAAGGATAAAGTGCTTCGGAAGAATAACTTCTTCCGAAGGCACTTATACTTCGGAAGACTGCTTCTTCCGAAGCTTGGAGTCTTCTTTGTCTTTGGAAGCAGACTTTGTCTTCAGCTCTTTCATCAGACTTTGTCTTCGGAAGCTTTCAGACTTTGTCTTCAGCTCTTTCATCAGACTTTGTCTTCGGAAGCTTTCAGACTTTGTCTTCGGAAGATATCTTCAGCTGTTGGCTTCAGTTGTTGTCTTCAGTAGTTGACTTCAGCTTTTGCCTTCGGAAGATGTCTTCAGCTGTTGTTCCTTAGACTCTCGGAAGATCTCTTGCTTGGCTTCGGAAGCCCTTTAATGTAGTACCAAAAGTGACTATGAAGTGAATTTGGTTGCACCAGCCTTATCATGATCCAACAAACTCCCCCTAGGCTGATGCTACCAAAACTTCACTTCCTCTTCTTCTTAAAGTTCTCAGCACCAAGGAGAGCAGGTGTTTATCAGTGTCTTCATTCTTCCTGCTGTGGTGCTGAGAATCTTGTACAGATCCTTGGTGGACAGAACCTCTACTCTGTCACTTGGATTATATGTACCCTCTGTTGTGGCCCTCTGAAAAGAGTTAGTTGATGGGAAGTATAGTCATATTCCCATCGAACTATTGGTTCCAATTCAGGACCTTCCACCATCTGTAGAAAGGCTGTGCCTTTGGTGGTTGGTCTTTCCTTGTCTTCCACTCTTTTCAGCTTCAACTCTTCTTCAATCTTGGTTCTTCTATTTCGTTCAGCCAAGTGGAGACCACTGATATGGTTTCTGATGTGTGCAGCAGTCTCAGAGTTAGAGGGATTGGAGAATGGCTTCTCTGCAAGCTCAGCAAGATCAAATCTGCTGAGATGCAGTAGAGAAGTGGCATTGAGCCTGTTGGTTTCACCATTCTCCCTTTCCACAACAAAGTTGTGAGAAGGTTCATCGAACCTCCACTGGATTATTGCATTTCTAGGTCCAGGAGATTGACCAGAAATCCTGTCCTCTTTCCTGGTATCCAGTAGGTCACCAGTCTTCTTCTTAGCCTCTTCCTCAGCATTGAGGGTATCGGAGTTTGAACCAAGAAGTCTTGCAGCCTGGCCCAAGGTATCTCTAGGCAATTCAAGAATTGGCCTAGGGTGAGGGAGCTTGAAGAGTTATCAACATAGGTGATGTTGATAACCTCTCCCTCACAGGAGATCTGCTCAAGGTAGTGCAGTTGATGAGCCTCGTCTTGAACTCCTTTATTTCCTCAAAGAGAGATGTTTAGGAGGCTGGGGATGATCTTGGTTGTTGTTGGGTAGGCTTAGGTTTAGTGGTTTTGGGTTGAGTCTTGGGTTTTAGGATGGTAGTTTGGGTGGTTGAGGTGATGTGGTAGGTTTGGGTAGAGTTGTGGGTTGAGGGGTGAAGGTTTCATCAGTGGGTTCGGGTTTAATGGGAAAAGGGATTGGTTCTGGTGTGGGTTGTGGCTGTGGTTGAGTGGCTGGGGTGAAGACCATTCCTTTCATCCTCCTTCTGTACATCTCCTTCCTTTTTCCCAAACGGATGTCAGCTTTTATTTCACTGACTATCCGCTGGAGTGTCCTTTCGGACATAGGTCCCACCTGCCTACCAGAGAAGCCATGACCCGGAGGTAGTCCTTCATCCAGGCTTTGTCAGTTGACTTCTGGCAGCAGTGACCTCCTTCTCTTCCTCCCTCTTCCTCTTCACCTTCAACTTCTCCCTAGCAGCCTTCTTCCTTTCCTTCTCCATTTGATCCTGCTCTTTGTTGTGGAGCAGCAGGATCATGTCATCATCATGTGGAGACAGTTCAGGAAGACTGAAGCCTCTTGAGAGTAGGAACTTGATCCTAGCCCTCTCAGCTTCAGGCTGCCTCCCTTGCTCTGTTCTTCTTCTCCAAGGCCAACCTGGCTTCCCTTTCTTGTTGTAGCCTGGTTGACCTCTCCAAAGTCACCAACTCCTCTATGGTAGCAGGAGTATTCCTCATTGGCAGCTCCTAGATTGATGAGCTGGTCAATGAGTGCTGTTCTTCTCTCTGGTTGATTTCTTCTGATTGGCTACAGCTGCCTTAGAACTAGCAGCTAACAGCTTCTCAGTAGGAAACCGACCTTTCTTTTGGCCTTCTCAATCTTCTCCTCCTCTGAAGCTCTTCCGCAGTCAAATTTCTTTTGCCTTTGTCTTTGATTGTGCTTGACTGTGGTGGTTCTTGGATGGAGGGTTGTGATTGAGAGAGAAGTTCAGCTGGTGCTTGGGTTGGAGGTATTTCAGAAATGTCCTCCTGCTCACCTAGATGCAATTTCAGCAATGACATGTGATGGTCAGTTCCTCGGACATCTGAAATAAGCCTTCCGCAGCTTCTATTTCGGCCTCGGAAGACTTGTCTTGTTCTTCGAGGCTTCCATGTAAGCTTCGGAAGCCTCAGCTAGAGCTTCGGAAGATGAGACTGCTGCAGATTCTGTCCCATCTGTTTCAGTTGCTGGGCCATCAGTCCCCATTCCCCTTCGAAGCTAATCTCAGGTTCCATGAAGACCTTAGGTTGACCAACTTCCTCCACAGTGGTAGAAGGTGCAGTCAGTCTTGAAGCTCCTCAGCCCCAAAGTATGCAAGTGTGGTGTCGGGGCTGGGCTGTTCTAGGGATGATCTCAATACAAACTTTGTGAAAGTCTGTAGAGATCTTGAAGCAATTGAGTCAATCTCCAGAAAGGATTGAGATGACTCAGGTAGTGTAATGATTGTGGGTGGAAATGAGTTGGGTCTGTGGTTCCATAGGTGTTTGTCTCTGAACTTTCTCCCCCTTTTTGGTAGCATCATCTTGAGAGCTAGATGAGCTAGAGGAAGAAGTCATTGAGACCATTGGTACATGCCTAACAGACCTCTCCGTCTGTTTCTCAGCTAGTTACTGAGGAGTTAATCTCAAGTTGTGAGTGCAGTCCTGATTCTAAGTCTAAGATCTTCACCTGTGATTCCAGGTTGGAGACCTTAGAAAGCAAGTACTGAAGTGTTAGTTGCATACTTCCCTCATCTTCATGAGAAGAATCATGGGGAGATGAGATAACATACCTAGTATGCTCACTCTCACCACCAGATGTGGTTTCTTGGCACCCTGGTTTCCTTTGCTCAGAGTCATCTCTTTCAGAGATGTCAATGGGCAAAGTTGCCGTAGACTCAGTCCTAATTATGTACCACTGTCCTGAGAGCTCAATGAGAGACTCTGAGTAGTGGCAGCTGAGTCTACATGAGTCCCCTCCACATCAGTGGGACTCACCTCAGTAGCAGGCTTCTGATGGGGGCTAGAGACAAGGGATCCTCTTGGCTCTGTTGATCTTCAGTGGGTGTTGTAGATCAACTTCATGGCCATGGAGAGATGTAATCTCTTCATCAGTTCGGAGTAAAAGGTCAGTGAAAGAGAGGGTGGTTAGTCCTACTGACCGGGACCTGATCAATGTCTACAGGCATTGAGCCTATGGTGGGGCTGTCCCTAGAAGGCTGCACAGGGGAGTGTAGAGACTCACCCTGTGGGCTAAAGGCTTGGGGTCGGGCTCAGGGGTTTGAGACTGAGGAGGCTCAAAAACCACATTGAGGTCAATGTGAAGGATGGTGTGACCTCGGACTGAGTGGGAGCCCATGATTCCACTCTAGTCCTTTGGGTGTGAACAGAAGGAGCTTGTTCAATCAGAGTAGATTGAACAAGGGTTCGTTTGGGGCGTCTCTGATATGTAGCTTTGATGGGTAAAGAAGGCTTTGGTATTGTGGTGGATGTTGCTGGTGGGTTCACACTGTGGGGAGAACAGGGATGTCACCAGGAGCTATGCGCGCTCAGTCATCTCTGGAGGTAATGGAGTGTACCGTCCAGTGAAGTTGGTGGACATCTTCTTCAGTGTTTGAAGATGGTAGGCCTCATGTGTGGAACAGGAAGAGCAGCTGCACAGACAAGCTTGCTTGGTTCCATCTCACAGTTGATTATGTGTTGAAGGAATCGGGGATACATGAAGAATGTATCCCTGCTGAGATTGGCGATTAGGTTGTTCAACACGAATCGTGAGTAGTTGAATCTGAGGCCCTCACCAACCCATGAACTAGGCATCCTAGTTCATATGGGATTTGATCCCAACCCCTGATTTGTTGGAGAGGCAGTGCAAAACAATGTGCAGCAGGAACTTCCAATGGTAAGAGAAGTTGAACTTGTATACTGTAGACCTGCTGACATCGCCTCATATCCCATGAGGATATAGGTGCCTTCCAAGTCTTCCTTGGGGAACTCAGTAGGAGCCCATCATCGTGAAGCTCGAGATGCTCCTGATGATCTGTTCATGATGACCAACTCTTGGCCACAAACTCTGGTTCTCAGGACTCGAACCCCATTCATCACTGTAGTTTCTCCGTTGCTCCAAAATTCTGACATATGGTTGGAGTATACGGTGGGTTAACTGTGAGTGCAGTGAGGTAGGTGGATTCGGTGAGAAAGGTGATGATTTGGGTGAAGTCGGCATCCCTTGACGAGTCAAGTAATGCGACTGGTTGTGCTGAGGGTTTAGCGCCATTGGAGAAAAGGTAAGCTTGAAATTTTGAGTGAAATTTAGGGTTTACAGTGAAGGGAACAGTTAGGGCTGTAAAGTGGTAAAAGAAGATGAAATTGATAAGTCAAGATTATTTAAAAGGGGTGAATAGTGGTATGGTGGTGGTAATAGGGTAACTGTTTTGGGGTTACTGTGGGTGGTATGGTGGTTTACGGCGGAGAAATGATGATGGCGGCAAGGATAATTTTAAATAATCTGACATTATCAACAAAATCTTTACTTTTACAGAGTGGGGCCCAAAAGATATCCGTTACATATAAAACCTTTACTTCGAGGGTAAAAACATTTCCGAAGGTAATTTTCTTCCGAAGGCAATTTCTCTTCCGAAGCATGATATTGCTTTCGAAGGTAAAATGTCCTTGAAGGCACTTTATCTTCCGAAGCAAGGCATTGCTTCCGAAGGTAAAGTTGTCTTCCGAATGGAGAGTTGTATAAGTTTCGGAAGTAGATCTGATATAAATCAATCGCTTCTTCCGAGACCAAAAACTCTTCCGAGAAGAAATTTCCAATGAGGAATTTGGCTTCGGAAGATATTCAAGAATATCTTCCGAGAGTTAATTCCTCTTCGGAAGGAATTTATACTTGGAATAATTAAAGATCTTTTGTAACAGGGCTTAAATTGTATTGACACAAGACATTACTCATTTAAAAAGGTCTTCAAAAGAGGTAGTTATTCAATGTTTATCATCCCAATTGCTGATATGAGATACTTAAATCTTGTTCATCAAATGCCTTTGTGAACAAATCAGCATATTGTTCATTTGAGTCAACTTTGATTAACTTTATCAGCTGTTTCTCATGAATATCTCTAATGAAATGATACTGATATCAATGTGTTTTGTCTTGGAGTGCTTCACGGATTCTCAGTAATGGAGATAGCATGTTGTTGTCAATATGGATAGGAGTAGTCATGAAGTTGAAACCATAGTCTAAACATCTGATTTTGAATCCATAGCAGTTGAGCACAGCAGCTAGCAGCAGCAATGTATTCAGCTTCAGCAGTTGATGTAGAGACACAGGATTGTTTCTTGCATTGCCATGAGATAATCCTTCCCCAAGAAATTGACATCCTCCTGATGTTGATTTCTTGTCAATGTTGCAGCCACCATAGTCACTGTCAGAGTATCCATAGAGATTGAAATCACTATTTCTTGGATACCAGAGACCTAGTTTAGGTGCTCCTTTGAGGTATCTGAGGATTCTCTTTGCAGCAGCTAGGTGAGACACCTTGGAGCAGCCTGATATCTTGCACAAATGCATGTGGCAAACATGATATCTGGTCTACTTGCAGTGAGATACATCAGAGAACCAATAATTGCTCTATACTGATGTTGATCAGTATCCTCCCCCTCAAGGTCAGGGC
This sequence comes from Flaveria linearis, assembly GCA_024085815.1. NCBI lineage: Eukaryota > Viridiplantae > Streptophyta > Magnoliopsida > Asterales > Asteraceae > Flaveria > Flaveria linearis. The sequence continues at coordinate 44,119,184 of CM044018.1, read as the reverse complement.
AAAGATTATGGTTTCTGGGTATGGGTGTCTTGGCTGGTTTACAGTCCTTCATTTCAAATCTTCTAAGATGTCTGAGACATACTTAGATTGACTTATGAAGAACCCTTCCTTCATCTGTTTCACCTGGATTCCTAGGAAAAAGTCCATTTTTCCATGGAACTCATCTCAAACTTCTGCTTCATAATGCTTTCAAAGTCCTTGCACATTTGGTCGTTTGAAGAAAAAATATGATGTCATCAACATAGACTTGTACAAGCAAAATGTCTTCTCCACTCTTTCTGATGAAAAGAGTCTTGTCAATGGTACCTCTAGTGTATCCATTCTTCAGGAAACTGAGACAAGGTCTCATACCACAGCCTAGGTGCTTGGTGCAGCCCATATAGAGCTTTATCCAGCTTGCACACATAGTTGGGGTGCTGTGGGTCTTCAAATCCTGGAGGTTGACACACATAGATTTCCTATCTATATCCCCATATAGAAAAGCACACTTGACATCAAGTTGGTAGACTGTGAAGTTCTTGGATGCAGCATAAGCAAGGAAGATCCTAACTGCCTCAAGTCTTGCAACAGGTGCAAAGACATCAGTATAATCAATTCCTTCCTCCTGGGTGTACCCTGAACTACTAGTCTTGCCTTGTTCTTGATAATCAAGCCTTATCATCTTCTTGTTCCTGAATACCCATTTAGTGCCTATGGGTACTTGACCAGATGGTAGTGGGCATAGATTCCAGACCTTTTGTCTTTGAATTGAAGCAGCTCCTCCTGCATCGATTCAACCAACTACTATCCTTTAAGGCATCTTCTACCTTCTTTGGTTCCATCTGAGACAGGAGCATGAGTACAAGCAGACATTCCCATGATGAGTTTGTCCTCTTGTTCTCACACCCTCAGAGACATTCCCTATGATGTTCTCAGTTGGATGAGTGTTGTGAATCCTAAGACGAGGAATCACTTCCAATTGCAGAGATAAGTCTAGGTTAGACATATTCTGATCAGGAATGGATCACTCTGTCCAACTGCTGTTTCAGAGTCATTCAATGAGGACTGATTGAATGATTGAGAAACATCATCAATGTTGGTTGTGAAGTAGTATTAACAGTTGCCTGTTCCTTCAGAATACCACTTCCCTCAACCTGGTGTTGTAGTGGATCACCTGAGGAACTTTGAGGTTGATCAAGTGATTCACTTGTTGAAGCTTCACTATTTCTGGAGATAGTTACACTGTCAGATCTGTGAATAGTTGAAGCTTGTTGCCCTTCAGCTCTTGGAGAATTTGGAATAGGTCTGGGAAGCTCATATAGTTGACTGCATCAGCATCAGCATCACTTTGAGCACCTGTTCCAGCTGAAACATTCTCACAAGATGGTTTAGAATAGTTTGGAAACAATTCTAAATCAAAGATATACTCAGGTCCATTCCCCCTAACACAAGGAGTGTGCTCATTAACAACTATGTTGGATGACTCCTCAAATTGTTGATTCTTAATATTGTATACTCTATAAGCTTTGGAGCTAGAAGAGTATCCAATAAAGATAGCATCATCCGACTTCTCAGCAAACTTTGCCAAGTTGTCCTTTGTGTTAAGTATGGTACACTGCAGCCAAAGGACCTTAGAAAGCCAATGAACGGTGGCCTCTTGTTCCATAACTCATAAGGGGTTTTTCCATGGGGCTTAACTACAAGAACCCTGTTCTGCACATAGCATGCAGTGCTGACTGCCTCTGCCCAGAATGTTAGAGGCAGCTTTGAATCAGCTAACATGGTCCGAGCAGCCTCAATAAGTGTCCTGTTCCTCCTCTCAGCAACACCGTTTTGTTGAGGAGTTCTGGGAGCACTATATTGTCTGGCAATCCCTTTTGAGTCACAGAATGAGTCAAGAACGAAGTTCTTAAACTCAGTCCTTGATCACTTCTAATAATCTTAACCTTGTGATCAATTTGATTTTCTATTTTAAGAATAAAAGATTTTAAAAGTTTCAGCAGTTTCTCTTACTTCTTAAAAAGAATACCATGTAAATGTAAAATCATCAACGATCACAAGGCAGTATGATTTCCTTCCAATGCTCATTATACTTGTGGGACCAAAGAGATCCATGTGCAATAAGTGTAATGGAGTAGTGATAGAGTTAACACATTGGATTTATGAGATGATCTGTGTTGTTTCCCTTCAGGCATGCAACACAGTTATCTTTGCAGAAAAATTCCTTTTTAGGCAAACCATGTACCAAGTTATTTTTAGCCAATTATTCATTGTTTTAAAATTCACATGACACATGCGTTTATGCCATAGTGTTGACTCATCACTATCAGCTTTGGAAAGAAAGCATGATACTTCACCCATAGGAGAAGCATTGTTCATATCAGCTTGTACATATCCCCTTTCCTGGGAGATCTGAGAAGCACCAATTCCGGAGGAATTGTCATCCCTGGTTTGAGGATAATGCACTCATGTTCTGTGAAAAGCATCTGATGCTTCTGATCACAGAATTGAGAAAAACTTAACAGATTGTGTTCAAGCTGTTTGACAAAGTGAACTTTGTCAATGTTTATTCTGCCATTGGATATACTTCCTCTGCCAGAAATATATCCGGCCTCACCTCCAAATTGGACAGGCCCTCCATCAAAGTTCGGAATTGTTGAAGGAGAGATCTGTTCCCTGTCATGTGCCTGGAGCATCCACTATCTACAATCCAGATATTGTTGTTCTTGTCAAATGGATGTCCCTGCACATAAGATGAGATGGTTAGTTTTGTTTGGAAGCCCAAGCCTTGCAGGTCTCGGGCTCTTCCAAAGATAGTGACATAATTGAACCAAAAGATATGCAATGGGGTTCAATAGAGGTCATTGTTGAAGAAGAGGTTTGGGCTGCAGTCTTCCTTGATCTTCCAATCCATCCTTTGGTGATCTTTGAGGATGAGCTTGTTGAAGCTTTTGCAGCATGGTCTTCTTCCGAAGCTTCTCTCTTTTCGGAAGAAGCCTTCACCACCTTTCTTCCGAAGTAGTCTTCTTCTGAGATGGTTTCAAGGGAGCCTTCTTGTTCTTCCGAACCTTAAAAGGTTTGGCTTCCGAAGCCATTTTCCCTTCGGAAGAAGCAGTTTCTTCCGAAAGCAACTTGGCTTCCGAGACCAACTTCCCTTTTGCCTCATTTGGACCTTTTGAAGTGGTCCAACTGAGAAACCTTCTCTGACTACTTCTTTTCTAACATTATTTGCATAATGTGTGCTTGCTGGATTGTAGTAACAATCTTTAGCCATGTGGTGTGCGGACCACACATTATGCATGCAATGTTAGTCTTCTGGGAACTTGCAAGGTTGCTGTTTCTTGGGTTTCTTCTCTTCATCAGCAACTTTCCCTTTTAACTTCTGATCCTTCAGTAGGACAGGAGTGCTGGTACTACACTCCTTTCCTGAATCAGGAGTACCTACCACTTGAAATCCGGCAGAAATGAAGACACCCTTTGCTTAGGGTCAAACTTAAGCTTGGACTCTGCAACTTCTTAGCAGTCCTTCTGCAGCTTTAGCTCTGCTTCTTCTTGCCTTGGTGGTCAGGATTTGGTCATCACAGGTGGAGATGGGTGTATCCTCCTGTTTCTCCCCTGTGGAGGCCACTATTTTTGCTTCATCCTCTAGTTCCAATGGAGAATGGTCAGCAGTTGGAACCTCTTGCTCTTCAGTACCACATCTAGGTAGTCTAATAGACTCATAGGAGTGTGGTGGAGCTATTTCACTGGTTCCCAACCCTTCTTTGTTTTGATAAAACATTTGGAATGAGAGGTTGATGCAAGAATAGTTGGAAGCTTTGCTCAGCAATAGCTTGCTTCCTGGCCTGAGCCTCAGCTGTGACTAACTGGGCTTGAACTTCAGAAAGTTTGGAGATCAGATCTTTGATTTGAGTCTTGTAGTTAGTCTTTTCATGTTTCAAAAGAGACACAGTTTTCTCTAACTCATCAATTTTCTTTTGATAGTCAGATTCAGCTCTTTTAAAGTCAGATTTTAGCACATTTAAAGACTCAACCTCAGATCTGATTTCCGAAATGTAATCCTTATACAATTTAACTTTAGCAATACAGGCAGCAGTACAAAGATGTTCATATACCTGATCATCATCTGTTCCGGCCATGAGTGCTTGAGCAGGAGTCACATCCTGTACCATGAAGCTCCAGTCAACTTCCTGAGCAACAGCAGCTGTTTCAGTTGACTTTTCTTCATGCTGGGAGCAGTGGGATGTGTGGAGGCCTGTGGGGTTCCGGGTTATTCTTGGGAGCCTTGCATTCCCTAGCAAAGTGACTAAGTTGGTTGCAGTTGTAGCACCTTGCTCTGCTCTTATCAAACCCAAACTTGCTGTTGACTGGGTTTTGAGGGAATTGCCTTCCAGTTCTCTTGAAGAACTTCTCGCTCTGTAAGTTAAAAGAGCCATCTGCTGGACAATGTCCATGTACTCCACATCATCTGGATTGAAGCACTCAAGATCATCAAAGCAGTATTGAAAATCACCAGAGTGTCCACTTCCAGAGACAAAGGCACAACTATCCTGAAAGGAGTTGTGTTGAACCTTTTGAGACTTTGGAGTCTCAGGTAGAGTGATGAAGGGTCCAGTATGTGAGTTGTCAGGGTAGCATAGCAACGGATGTTGTGGTTCCATGCTTTCCCTTTCAACCACATGAAGGGCTGAACTCTGTTGGTTATTGGAGTGGTCAGAGGAGTTCTGCATGTTCATCTCCATCTGAAATGCACTTAGGATACCATACAACTCTGTGAGAGAAAGAGTCTTAAGGTCCGAAGTTCTCTTGATGACAACACAGTAGTGAGTCCATAGTTTAGGAAGAGAAGACATGAACTTCCTAACTATGTCTCTGTTCTCAAGAGCTACTCTAATATCCGCCAGAGTATCTACTAGCTCAACATACCTGAAGTATTGTTGAGTCAAGGTCTCACCAGCCTTGAAAGTAAAGTTCTCAAACTGCTGATTCAAGAGATCTTTCTTGTTCTCTTGAGTTTCCTTGGATCCCTCATACATCAGCTTCAAAGCTTCCCATAAATCTTTAGCAGTCTTGCACTTCTTGAAGCGTCTGTAGACGGAATTGGGAGAGCGGTTTGGAGACAAGTCATAGACCTTTGATCTAGCTCTATTCTCTTCCTATCTTCCTCTGAGTAATCATCAACATCTTTTGGAATGATGCGATTTCCAGTGGCAGATGTAGTGCTTGGTATGAAAGGACCATTGACAATGGAGTCCCACATCCTTGAGTCTTGACACTTGATGAAGCCTTCCATCCTGATACACCATGTGTCAAAGTCTTCAGGGGTGATCATAGGGGACTTGGTCAAGGTACCAGTTTCCATATCAGCCTTGGAGAGAGCAGCCATTTGAGTGAGTGGATTGTGGTGAGGAGTGAAAAACAGGTTGATTAGGATGGTAAGATCTCACAATCAAGAGCCTGGAGCTCTGATACCAATTGCAGGATCGGATTTCGGATGGTTTTTCTCTCAACTCACTGTGAATCAACACTCGGCAAGCAGTCTATGAAGAGTTGATCACAATATAACAAGTAACAAGCAGTAAGAAAATTTAACAACAGGTAAATTTTCAAGGTACTTTATATATTGCTTCTCAACTCAAAGGATTACAAGACACTTGGACTCAAATCACTTTTTTAAAGAGTTACAGGGAGAAGATATATATAATACTACCTACAGCCGGATATACTTTGATACCAGCTGGACACCTCTAACCTTACATCTATACTATAAGACTCTAGGTGAGGTCTTTCAGACATTTTGTCTGAAAGTTGGTAGTCAGGACATGTCCCTGACTTACCTTTTGTCACCAACTAAAGTTGGTAACATGTACTATCATAAAAAGGTGAACAGTAGAATAAAGTATGGTCAACAACATGGCTCTTTAAGAAGATGCCATGCTGTATTAGAGGTCTGCAGCGGACTGTCAGGGACCATACTTTTATCTGCTGGACATAGCAATGTCTTCCGAAGGATAAAGTGCTTCGGAAGAATAACTTCTTCCGAAGGCACTTATACTTCGGAAGACTGCTTCTTCCGAAGCTTGGAGTCTTCTTTGTCTTCGGAAGCAGACTTTGTCTTCAGCTCTTTCATCAGACTTTGTCTTCGGAAGCTTTCAGACTTTGTCTTCAGCTCTTTCATCAGACTTTGTCTTCGGAAGCTTTCAGACTTTGTCTTCGAAAGATATCTTCAGCTGTTGGCTTCAGTTGTTGTCTTCAGTAGTTGACTTCAGCTTTTGCCTTCGGAAGATGTCTTCAGCTGTTGTTCCTTAGACTCTCGGAAGATCTCTTGCTTGGCTTCGGAAGCCCTTTAATGTAGTACCAAAAGTGACTATGAAGTGAATTTGGTTGCACCAGCCTTATCATGATCCAACAATACCCATACGTGACTTATGACCCATACGTGGAGGATATATGCCGCGTATGGTTCCATACGCGGCGTATAGCTTATATATTATTTTTTTTTAATTTTTTGAGTTTTAATATATATATATAATTTTTTAATTTTTTAGTTTTTATTTTAATATATACATAATTTAAATTAAATTATTTAAACAATATAATATGAATACAATAATAAAATTAAAATTAAAATATATAATTCGCATATTACAAATTATGAATTAAAATAAATTTATATAAGCTAGGGGTTCTCGGTTATTCTCTATTATTGCGTGTATTCCGAGATACGAATCCTATACATAATCTCCCATTCTACAGCACGTACGCTTCGGTTAAGAATCCAAAGATTACTTAATGTTGGCATCAGATAATCTCCTTTTAACTTAACGTGGACGAAATGATTATTGTTGACATGAACAATCGACACGACATGATGAGGCATGACAGTTTTCGGATCAGCCCATAATGGGAAAAATGTTAACAACCATTATTGCTTAGTAAATGAAGAATAACCCCAAACTTTTGAGCAACCACTATTCCCGTATACGGCATTATCATCCAATGTTCTTCTGGTGCAGGTTCCACACTTTGCCAATCGATGGTGTGACGTAATTCGTTATACTGTCCGGGGGTACAAAGTATCGAAAACTTCTATGTACTCCAATTCATGTCTGTCCAACTCTTCTAAAAGCTGTGTCCGCACATACATCCACTTATTTTCGTCAAACCTAAGCCTAAAGCTATAGATCGAAAACCACAATTCCCATCGGGTCTGACATCTCGTATACGTGAAATATACTGATGAAAGATTGATGGAATCCAATTTTTTAACCTGTTTATGTTGTTTAATTGGTGATCTCCGACAATCGATGAAAACTCATTAGCCATACCTTTACGACCTGACCTTCTTTTTCTTTGATCTTCGTGTAATAATAACGTAACCATTATCACGTCCTCTATTAACAGCCCAACAGACTAGCTTATCGAGAGATAAAAAATTTAAGATGTTTCAAACGATACTTTTGTCGTTTGTTTTTCATCACTCGAGAGTATATTATTTTGTTGCGTGTCGTAAGTTGACTCTCGGCAAAACTCAACTTCATCATCGGGAACATACGATTGGTTTAGATCTGGCAGTCCTGTCTCGTAAGCAGATTGAACGTACGCATCATCTTGATTACTATCCGCCACGTACGAATGTGTGTATGTGTGTATGTATGTCTGTATGTATGTATGTATGTATGTATGTATGTATGCCGAGCTGCTGAACTGGTGCCGGCTGCCAGATCTCCCGGGTCGAAGAGAGAATCGCATGCCAACCGGAAACTGGCGTATAATACGCATGCCGAATAGCGTACGACGATCTAATCTCACCGACTCGATCGGCGGAGACACATCACCAAGATGCGAGGAAGATAAGCTAAAGATCGGGCAATCAACGTTATGTACGCGCCGCCGTACACCGCTCCTCGCTCCCGGCGATGATAATACGACGCAAAATACTCCGCCAAACATCTCGCCAGGTTACACCTGGTCCCGTAATCAAACAGTATAAGTAAAATAAGTCGGGAATGGTACACCACTCCCGACTCTTGCCACGTCTGTGATGGACGTGGCGATCATGCGATGCAGATAACGGCGTATCGTCTCCGATAATAGCAGCAAGACGATCATGCTCTCCTAACTCAGCCATAACCTCCCAATCTACGGCCTTTGATGACCGATCTTCATACGAATAAATTTTGAGCACTTAGCGTGCTCAATGGAACCGGCCTCAAACTGCAGCCAAGATGCTCAGCAATATGGTCAACAACGTCAGCCTCAATATCAGAATCGGAAGACATATCTGCACAAGAAAACAAATAGGTCAAAAACAACGTATACGAATATAATATATATATACATATAGATATAATATGTATATGTATATGTATATGTATATGTATATGTATATGTATGTATATGTATATGTTATGTATATGTATATGTAATGTATATGTATATGATATGTATATGTATATGTATTGTATATGTATATGTATATGTATATGTATATGTATATGTATATGTATATGTATATGTATATGTATATGTCTGTATATGTATATGTATATGTATATGTATATGTATAGTATATGTATATGTATATGTATATGTATATGTATATGTATATGTTATGTATATGTATATGTATATGTATATGTATATGTATATGTATATGTATAGTATATGTATATGTATATGTATATGTATATGTATATGTATATGTATATGTATATGTATATGTATAGGTATAGTATATGTATGTATATGTAATGTATGGTTATGTATATGTATATGTATATGTTATGTATATGTATATGTATATGTATATGTATATGTATATGTATATGTATATGTATATGTATATGTATATGTATATGTATATGTAATGTATATGTATATGTATATGTATATGTTATGTAATGTATATGTATATGTATATGTATATGTATATGTATAGTATATGTATATGTATATGTATATGTATATGTATATGTATATGTATATGTATATGTATATGTATATGTATATGTATATGTATATGTATGTATATGTACTGTTATATGTATATGTATATGTATATGTATATGTATATGTATATGTATAGATATGTATATGTATATGTATATGTATATGTATATGTATATGTTATATGTATGTTGTATATGTATATGTATATGTATATGTATATGTATTGTATATGTATATGTATATGTATATGTATATGTATATGTATATGTATATGTAGATGTATATATATGTATAGATTGTATATGTATATGTATATGCGTATGTATATGTATATGTATATGTATATGTATATGTATTGTATATGTATATGTAGATGTATATGTATGTATATGTATATGTATATGTATATGTATATGTATATGTATATGTATAGTATATGTATATGTATATGTATATGTATATGTATATGTATATGTATATGTATATGTATATGTATATGTATATGTATATGTATATGTATTGTATATGTATATGTATATGTATATGTATATGTATATGTATATGTATAATATGTATATGTATATGTATATGTATATGTATATGTACACCTACATGTTATATGTATATGTACATATACATATGTATATGTATATGTATATGTGTATATAAATATATGTATTTGTATATATGTATTTACCTTATACGCTGCGTATAGCGCTATACGCCGCGTATAGGGTAGCAGCGTATGGGCCACAGGGCCACGTATAGGTCAACCCCGACCCTATACGCCGCGTATAGGACTATACGCGGCGTATAGGGGACCCACGTATGGCCACAAGTCACGTATTGCAACCCTATACGCCGCGTATATATCTATACGCGCGTATAGAATACCCACCGATGTGTCTTCGTCCCCAACCATAGAACTATACGCTGCGTATAGCCCTATACGCGGGGCTGTACAGCGTATAGTTCTATATATCAGTTTTAAATCACGCATTATAGGGCATTAAAACACTACTTTAACGTTTAAATCAATGAACGATTAACATAATAATGATGTATGAACAATAATACGTACCTGGATGTAGAAAAATCGAAGATCAATACGTGTAGTATAGTGCTATACGAGAGTGTTTTTTTTTCGAAGTGTGTATAAAAATGAGAAAGTTTGAAGAGATATAGCGGGACGATGATCTATACGCCGCGTATGGGTCCATACGCGGGTATACATTATATTCTTTTTTAAATCGACACCGACCTATACGTGGCGTATGGGCCTATACGCCCCGTATAGGTATACTGATGTGACGTCGGGTGTCAGCCATCAATGTCGCATTAATGGTCGATACCTATACGCCGGGCATGGGCCGCGTATGGACCCATACGCGGCGTATAGGGGGTGTCGATTTAAATTTTTGGGTGTCTATTATTAGCACCCTATCTAAAAGAAGTACAAGTGGTAAAAAATGATTTAAGAAAAAAAATAAATAAAAAAAATATTTTTATTAGATACTATAGATTTTATCAACCAACAATAGTAATAGTTATCAATAGTCAATAAAGTTTCATAAAACATGCAAAGTACATATTTGTGTTAATAGTGTTATAAAATGTTCATACAATAAATCACATGAGTTTTGTATTGTTATGAGATACCTTTAATCTTCCTGTTTAAATATTTAGAAATTTAGATTAATGATTCAAAGTATTAATTATTATTTGATATTAATATCAACTAACAATTTGATTAGTTTTTATTAGGTTTGCATTATACAAACACCCATTTATGTTATTGAGACACCTATTGTCTCTATCTCTCTCCACGTATCTATATGTATGTATAGAAAGATATAGAGAGAATAAAATAAATTGAGTGTATCAATAACATTCCCTTTTATCTATACTATCTTAATAAGCAAATGAGAAGAGCAAGGATGTCATTTCACATAAATCTCTTAAATTTAAGGGTTTTACAACCTTTGTAGCATTATGTATAACATGTGAAGCACACCCAAAGAAACAAGGTACAGGGCAAATTCAAAATTCAAAAGTGCTCTATCTCTCAACAAAACCTAAAACCCTTACCTTTGTAGCATTCTGGCAGCCCGAGTTCTTGTCCAAAACCACTGCCATCCATCTCCTACAACCCTCTCCGACAACCACCGGTTTGGCGGTACAGCCGCACCCCTAGCGGCATAACAAGGCAGGACTTGTTCGGCGATGGTGGCCCGCTACACTAAGATGACGACGACATCAGATCTAGGGTTTGTACGGGGCGACTTCATCAGGTACCTCTTTGTGTTCATTTGTTTGATTTTTCGATTTTATGAACTTCGGTTTGAGCTTATTTGGTAGATCTAAATGTTTGAAGTAATTCGATTTGTTGTTTTAGTTCGCTGAATACGGATCTAGATCTGGATGTTTACTCCTATGATTGTTGATATAAATGAGGATATGACTCCAGATGATGAAAAGGAGATCAATGTAAGTCATCTACTGAGCACCAAACAATTTATTATTGTTTGGCTTTAATTAGTAGTCAAAAAGCAATTCCATATTACAGGATAAATTTTCGTTAAGTAGAAAAGCTTATGAAGAAGGGACAGGAAGTATAGCAACTGCCATGTACTTAGCGACAACTTATGATAAGGGATCTGAAGCCTGGACCAGCTCATGTCCAAGCATGACAGTGAGTAATTCTCCACAGTGAATGTGGTTGCATATGATGTAGTTTCATAAATGAAGCATTTCTTTTGCTCATCTTTAATGAAAAACCAAAACAGTTCTCTTAATAAGTAGGTTCATTTTTATTGGCCCTTCATACAAGAAGTTAGTTTTGTTAAATATATTTAATGTGTTTATAGCTCTTAAAACAACTTTAGTGCATTTAAATACTCTTAAACATCTCTTCTTTTTTTCAGTTGTTCTTTTGTGTTGAAATTCTTCTGAATGAGTTTTGTGTAACTTGCTATATAATATCTAGAGGTGGTACTATCCAGCCCACTCACTGATGGATGGGTTGATTCATTTTGTATTATGCCTAAAAGGTCAAATAGATAATATTAAAAAGTTTAGCTTAAAAAGAAACAGTGGAAAGTTGCCCAATCTACACTTCTTATTCACATAACTATATAACTCATTTTATTCATAATTGAAAATTTCTAATCTTTGTAATGATAGTTGACACACTATAATTTATTAAAAAATTGGACAAAGGGTTTCATCACCTGTCCTAACAAGAACAAAATTACCCATTCTAACCTGACCCGATCTGCTCGAACCGCTCATTTCGCCAGTCTAGAAATATCTAGCCATCTATATGTTAAGATAATCCATCACCAAGATGTCATTGTAGAAGCTTGTCTCTTATGAGATGTGGTCACACATATTTTCAACTTTTCATGTGCTAGGAGCTCAAAAGGTTGGCTGTCTATGCTAAAAGCAGTGCAAACTTGCTGACTAAACTCATTATGCAAAATCAGCAAGATTCTTACGGATGGGAGGTGAGCCTTAATGAGATAATTTATTTGTTTACATTTTATGTTTCTGGGCAAAAGTTGGATTCATTGTTATACATTGCCTGAACATACTGTGTGATTCACAGTGCATTTTTCGGACTCCCTTGAACAATTATGATGCAGTCATTCTTCTTCATAGAGACAAACTGCCTCACCCTGAGCATCTTCTCTTTCCATCTGAACTTAATCAAGGTATATTAAATCTTATGAATATTAGAGGAAGCAGTTTGACCCATGTTCTTATAACCTGGTTTATTTGGGTTGTGTTTAGCTCTAATAGATCTAACAGCACAAATCTAAAACTTGACTAGAAACAGAGAGCGTTGAGCGGGTCAACATGGTTAAAAGTCACCCAAAATGGTATTCAAAATGTCGTCAGTCTTATAAATCGATTTATTTAAACAAATTATGTATTAGTTATTTGGAAAAGTGATAAGAATTTAGATAGAAAAGTGCTGATCCAAAACCCGATGAAAACTTTAATAGCACCTTTTTGACCCAGAGCCCATTTTCACTTGAAACCCAAGGTCAGACCTCATCTCAATAACTTAATGAAATATGCAGCACAAGTTGTTCTTATTAGAAGTGTGCACCGTGCAGGGAAGCTTGTGGCACTAGGAAATGCAAGCAAGACTTTTCAGCCTTTTTTGTTGACTAAGGGTAACAAAAAGAATCCTCAAGATGAGTTGTATATCAACTTTGATCCATTGATGTGTTATGTCAAAGATTTGGAGGTAAGTTTTAAATAAGTAGGTTGTGAGATGGGATCATGTTACAATTTCTGGAGTAAGTTTTAAAACTATCTTGAATTTTCAAGAAATTAGAGTTGTGAGATGGGATCATGAAAGCCAAGGTCATATTTTTGAACTGGAGATTTTGAAGCTGCACCTTGGATGTGTAGAACCGATATAACTTTGAATCCAGCTGATGACACAAACATATAAAAAAGATAATCATTAGTAAACCTATGAGAAATATAGGACTGGAGGTTTAAAATATTTATGTGAAGCTAATAGCACATTTACCAATTAGTATTAGAAGCATAATATAATCTTCAAGCAGGATATAAAACAAACTTAGAATTTCAGGTATAAATATGCTTTAATTAATATTTGGTTTTTGGTTCAACTATCTAACCATCAAAAGAAGTTTTCTTTAATTTATTGGTAGTCAATGTCATTTTATCCTTAGTAAGTCCCTCTCTTATGTAATTAAGCATCAAAAGTTATATGTTGATTTGTACAGGCATAGGTGGACTGGTAGATACGAATCGCATCTTTGGGATAATAGCTGGTCAAACGGGCGGTCAACAATGAGAATGAGATAAAATCGAGTCGATTTGTGAGCCAGTTCAAGTACACGAACTGAGAGGAAAGGTATAATCACGCGCTTAAGGTGTTTAAAATCTATTATTAACTCTCACAAGTGTATTATTTCCATTGATAAACTAACATAGATAAAGTAACAGAAATATGTAAGGCCTATAAATTGTCATCACCGCCGCATTTGCGTTTTGATATTCAAGCCTTAGTTATATGTAGGTCTTTCTTTTAGTCTATTTTAAGTTGTCATATACAAAAAAGGAGAGCATGCCTCTATTTAAAAAAATAAATAAAAATAGATTGCTTTTATATATAATAATTATTTCTTCTATTTTATAGGTGTGGCTCTATAACATTGGGTTAGGGTTTCTTATCTATGAACTTGAGAAGGTCTGTGATGATTCTGGTGAAGACCCTGATTGCAGCAGGTAGGTCGATCAATTTATTTAAAAAACACACTATATTCTTTGATCCTTTTCGAGCCTGATGTTTTGATGAATAAACCGTTACTCAACTACTTTTGCTGAATATTTCAGATCAGTATCCGGAAACAGTATCTCAGACCATTTAACTTACTTTGGTGTTGAAATGGGGTGTGACACCAAGCAAATGCGGGATCATAATGGCCCCTAATCTTGCTTCGTATGGCAAAGTGGATGATTATGGTAATTTTAGTGTTGTCAAGAGCTCCTTTTAAGTTTATCATGAAAATGAAAAATGAACCAGAAATTAGCGACCAGTGATTGTATAGATCAGTGTATGTTTGTTGGTTATGTTTTATTGTTTTAGCTGGGTCGATGTAAATATGTTGCACAGTTACTCTAAATATTGACAGTAAACACTAAACATGTTCAAAACTTTGTTACCATTCTATTCTGAAGCTATGAATTATGCACTATTGAATATTTGATGAGAAAAACATGTCTCAAACATACCCTGAAAGAGGAGAAAAACAGAAATATGAAAACATACAATACAATAGAAGTAAGATCAGTTTATGTTGTTATAGGATGAAATATAAAATCAAATTGACATGGCAAGGCTTCAGATTAGGAAGTATAATATATTTTAAATTTCTTTAAACGGGTCAAATGGATAATTTTTTTAACTGTCAAAATGAGTAATTGTTATTGAACGGGTCAAATGGATAAACTTCAATAAAAAAGTTATTTAAGATGGGTATTTGGATAAGGTTTTATATAATGAAGAGTTATTTTTAAATCCAACATATATTAATGGATTGCTAATTATGATACACAGATAAAGTTGCACAAGGTATTTGTGATGCTCATGACATAAATAGACTATACAATAGAAGTCACGTATGTATTCAGAAAACAAATATCGCATTGTGAAATATGTCGATGTCGCCGCCGCCGCATCGCGCGGGTTCCTTACTAGTTATGCAACCAATATCAATCAGAGTCCACATATCACTAATTCAGTTTATTTATGATGACGTGACATGTGACGGGTGCTGAAAACAAACAACACTCTTAAAATTGTTATATAAAAAGTCTATTGCTAGAATCGGAGAAAAAAAGAGAAACAATTATAGATCAGAGCAATGGTTTCGAAACCGGACCGGACCGGCCGGTCCGACCGGGACCCGGTGCATTTGCCGGTTTGGTTCGTTGGTTTTAGACCGTTTTCTTCATAACCGGCCGGTTCGCGCGGTTGACCGGTCCGACCGGAACCGGCGAACCGGGTTGAACCGGTTTTTGGTATTTTTTTTTTTGTTTTTTATAGAAAAATATTATTGGATATGGATTAAGGAACACAGGTTCGTTAATTTGGACTATGTTTACTTGAATGGTATGTATTTTGAATGTTGTTTTGGATTAAGGAACACCGGTTCGTTAATATAAATATTTGGAATTTTTTATATTTTTTAAATATTTATGACGTCATCCGGTTCGTAATCCGGTCCGACCGGTCCGACCGGTCCGACCAGTGAACCTCTAGGCCGTCCGGTTCGCTTTCCGGTCCGGTTTTGAAAACATCGGATCATGCTCTAGAAACAAACAAAGTTGATTGAATACTCACCTTTAGAAAGCGCTTGGGAATTTTGAAGAGAAGATATAGATTGAAAAGAAGTCGCCAATTGAATACATTGGAGAAAAAAAGAAACCACAATGTTGAATAACTTCAAACTTTGATCTTTTATAAAAACTAAACTAAAAAAATTCCAAGTCATTGGCATGTAATCGCCACATCACATGCTACATCATTAGAAATATATCAAGTTAATGATCTATTTGACTAATATTATTATTAGTAACAAAATTGAAAGTTGAAATCGACATTGATTAAAATGTTGGTAGAAAATAATCTTATCTTACTTCTTACTACTCTAATAAAAGGGTAAATGATGGTGTCATGTGTCAGCACCACAATCATTCTCACCAATTTTTTTCCCGCCTCTCTCTCCTATTAAATAATTACCTTAATTACTAATAAATTATTTTAATATATAATAAATTAAGAAAGAAATTTATATATTAAGGTTATTTATAAATAAATTGATAATTTTAAAATGTCAATTTTTTAAAACAAAAAATAATCAAATTTGGGAGTTGTAATAAGAAACTTTTTTCAAAATAACATTTTTATACGGTTTATTTTAGAATAAAATGTTTATTTTTCTAAAAAATTTTAAAAAGTTGATATCACTGTTTTATTATTTATTGTCATTTTTGATAAGTAATTTCAGTCATATCATATCTTAAAATATTATTTTATAATTATTAAATTTATTATATTAATATTTTATTTATTCAACCCGTGTAATACACGGGTTTACTAAAGCTAGTAGTTTAATATATAAGTAATAGTTAAGATTATTAAAATTTATTTTCTTGGTTTATGGGATACTTATATTGCTACTCTAACCCCTCGTAGGCTTGTATTAACACAATGGTAACATATGATATCAATTATACAAGTCCAAATTAATTAATAAAGTAAATCCAATAAAACTTACTTGAAGCAGATGATTAATCTTTTGAGTATGTGATAAAAATAAAGCATGATGATAAATCTGATTAAGAGTCTTATTTGCCTTCAATTAAATGCATTGAATTATTTTATGGTCTTCATGTTTTCTTCTTCTCTTAATGAAGAATACGTAATAGAGAGACTAGGCAAGAAGAAAATATGAATGAATAATTGGCAAAAGCACTCCTAATTAATTAATTTAACCATCAGTATTTACATATTAGTCCTTCAGATATCAACTATCATCAAATTAGATATCCTAAGTATTAGCACTACACAAACATAACCCAAATATATATATCAAAATTGTCGAAAGATCACATAAATGTTTCTATCATATGACGCTAAACACAATTATATACAATTATTTATATGTATAACTATCTACGTACCAACAATCATATTAGAAAACCCCCTTTACAATACAAAGTCAGGCTCAGGTCAAACTACAATTCTACAAACTAACAAGCCAACTGAAAATAGAAAAAAATTGATTACAATATTAACAAAAGCAAAGATAAAAGATTAAAGAAGTTAAACACAAACTGAACAAAGTTAAATACAAGATCAAAAAATCCAAATGCAAGACCAAGATGTTATTATGTAAAACTATTAAACTCGCATCAAATATGTTAAAATGACGTACAAGTAATTAAGCTGTAATTTGTCGTGGCCCAATTGGTTCTAACAAAGATGATTGGGTGAGTCAGGGGCCGACATTGATCCAACTAGTTAAAAAAATTAAGTTCTATAAAGTCAACAAAATGTTTAATTTATTGAATGAAGCTTCAATAAAACGTTCTAGATATCTTTATATAATAAATCAAAAGTTATACAAATCTATACACACTTATAAAATATTTACAATTGCAAAATTTCTAAGGTTGGTGGAAAATACGTTTCATGTAAGGAAGATTTCTAACATGTTTTATGCATTCAACATTACTAAATATTAATATATTATTATGTGCCTATTTATTCATTAAGAAATGAACATGCTTATGAACCGCTCATGAATAACTGTCGAACACAACTACACACAAACAAATGATGAGGATAAAATAATAATAAACTAATACTAATAATTTTCTCCTATATTTAGATTCAATTAATAACACTAACTTTCGTATTTGAACCGTTTAATCCTAAACTTCTCGGTTCATCTTAGCCTTATAATCAAGATTAACACTTTTAATGAGGGAATTCTTTTGAAAAAAAATACATAAACAAAAATACTTTAAGAAATAATAAAACAATTTATGACTGGAGAGTTGACGTGAATATGAAATGGTCTCTCAACTTTAAAACATAACTTCTAAAGTATTTCCCTCTTTCATATTCCATTAATCCATTATCAATCAAAGAAACTAAGAGATAACTCAGGTTTGAGCATCACGATAAACACCCTTGAGATAACTCAGGTTTTAAATCAATGAAACCACCCAAAGTGACCATAGGTTTTTTTTAGGGTGGTTTGTGTAAAAGTTTTAGTCATTCGGCCTATAAAGTTTTGTAAACACGATTACTCGATTTGATTAACAGTTAAAAAACACCCATAGGCCCTGTTTGTTTGGGTCTGACCGACCCAATCAAACGTTCATGTCTGACTCAGTCAGACGTGTGAGCGTTTGGTTGGTTACCTCTTATCGGAGAAGAGGTCTGACCGAGGTGCTAATTCGGTTAGACACTACCCAAGATCTGACTCGAGTCTATGGAGGCGGAGGATGAGGGCGAGGGCGAAGGTGACGAGGGCGGATCCGGCGAAGAAGCAGCCGGCGGTGGCGATGGTGGAGGGGGTCTGGTCGTACGCCCTTGAATCTATGAAATGGTTTGGGATAATATTGATGGTGGCGGTTGTGGGGCGGTTGTGGTGCTGCGGAAGAAGATGGTGGTGGTGCAGGTGTGGAGAAAGAAGGTGCGGGCGGTGCAGGTGTGGTGGAAGAAGGTGCGGCGGAAGAAGGTGGTGGAGGCGGTTGTGGGGCGGAATAGGGCAGACGTAACCCTCTATGTGGGTGAATTCAACACCTATCATCTCATTTTACACCCACAAAACTCAATTTCACCTTTGATTCTTTCGATCGTCATCTCCTCTCCAAACCCCCTTTTCAAAAGGGGTATCAATTTGCTTCAAGAATTAGAAACCTGATTGATGGTCATCATCTTCGTCTGATACTTGTTGATTTTAGAAGGTGTTAGTGAAGTGGTTTGGGATAATTGAGAGGAAAGGGTGAAGACATTTATTGGGATAATATTGATTATTGGTGTATGGTTTTTAATTTTTTTTATAAATAAACACACTTATTGGTTCAGACCTCTTACTGGTTCAAATCTCTTACTGATTCAGGCCCTCTTATTCATTCAACACTTATTTAATCAGATGTTGTTAAACAACCCCTTAGTAAAAGTCTGTTAGGTTTCAATTGTCAACGAGTTGGTCTTGGTTCACAATGATAAAACTTGCTAGTGACATCTTGGCCTAAATCATCGAACTCAAACCATATAAACTTTTGCTCAAAATAGACCGTTGTAAAGCGCGAGTAATAATCCGCTAGTTTATTTTTAAAAACTAGAGCCAATTTATAAACTCATTTGGGCCAACCCACAACTATTAAAATTTGCTAATCAGAGCCCTGAATATGTAGGGTCAGTGACCTTCGTCTTCTTTAACAATTAACAGTTTAATCTAACCCTAATTATCCCTTTTTGCAGCTGAAGGTTTTTGGCTCGAACTCAGGTATGCATTAATCAAGTCGTAAAATTCATCTTTTATGTTTGATTTATGCAAAAATGTGATTGATTGTAGCTCAAATTCTGTTGATTTATGTATGAATTGATTAGCTCAACATCAACTCACCACGATTTCAAAGCTGTTTTAATTTCAAACTTTTGTGATTGTATGAACTGCTCATAGATCAATAACCTTGCGTTATTAGTTAAATTTTTTGATCTTCATGTCATTTTGAACAATCAAACTCTCATAATCGAATTATTTAGTGATTCTGTACTTTTTTTCGCAATATATATGTGTTGATAAAATCATAGTCAGTTTATAAGTTTTTGATTGAATTGAAGCAGGTAAGTTTTAACATCATGTTCTTTTTGTTGTATAATCGTTCTTTTGGAACTGGAGGTTATCACTGGGTGGAGTATTCATGGTGTAAATCTTTTGGTTTGTTCAAATTTGTAAACTTGTTGTGATTAAAGCTACCAGCATCATGGATTTCTACTATTTGTTTGAATCTACATGAATGTGGCAGATATGTTGAAAGTTTTTAATGTCTACAATATGGTGAAATCCGGTTAGTTTGAAGTTTGAACAATGTGATGCCTTTTGCAGAGAAGCCATGGTTAAACATAACAATGTTATACCGAATGGGCACTTCAAGAAGCATTGGCAGAACTACGTCAAGACATGGTTCAACCAACCTGCGCGCAAGACAAGGAGACGAAATGGTAGATTCTGATTATTTAGTTGAATTATTAATTATTAGTCGGATTTGCTTTTTATATATTTTACTGTTTCAGTGTTTCACCGTTGTGTTTCATCCCAATTTATGTTATTTACAGCCAGGCAAGCCAAGGCTGTTAAAGTTTTTCCAAGGCCCGCTGGAAAACTTCGTCCTCAGGTTCATGGACAAACCTTGAAATACAACATGAAACTCAGGGAGGGCAGGGGATTTTCTCTAGAAGAGTTGAAGGTGATTCTTTTTATTAATATGTCTTAAGTCGTTAAAGCAGTATTTACACTACTTTTAGGTTTAGCCTGATGCTATACTTGCATCAGCGTATTCTTTAGAAAGTTAGTTCATATAGTTATGTTTTAGCTACAGTCACAAGCTCGTCAATGGTCCATCACTAGTTCATGACAATAGTTTATGTGTCTTAAGCTGGTTTAGAACATTTGGGATGTATTGTAATTTTTTGACTTTCACAACCTGATATTACTTGTAAAATAGGCTGCCGGAATTCCAAAAAAACTTGCTCCAACCATTGGTATAGCTGTGGACCATAGGCGCAGGAACCGCTCTTTGGAAGGCTTGCAAGCTAATGTTCAAAGGCTAAAAACCTTTAAGGCTAAGCTAGTTATCTTCCCAAGACGTGCAAGAAAAACCAAGGTAAACTTCTTTTCACACATAGTTCATGAGATCATATGACATTTCGCCAATATTCATTTTTTTTAAGTTTGTGCTAAAGGCGGCACTTTTTAGCCTGTTTTGCTTGTGAATGGGTTGATCAAGGCTATGTTTTTTTGAGTCGTTAAAGTGTACTTTATCATTCTAACCCACTGCCAAAGGGACCAAACGGTCAAAAGTCCCCCAATTTGTATTTCAAATGAGTAACACACATTCTAAATCATTTTTTTTTCTAAAAATTTGACAAAAAGTGTCCTCGGTCAACATTTGGACGGTGCCAAAGTAAACATTAACCCTCCCCAACCTGCCGACGTTGCCACATCTACTAGACAGCATCATAAACACAATTACCAACTTAAATCCTAGGACCTTTTAATATTTAGCGGGTTAACAAGTTTCTTGAATCAGGCGGGTGACTCAACGCCAGAAGAGCTTGCAACCGGCACTCAAGTTCAAGGCCCTGTATTACCCATTATCAGGGAGAAGCCAGCTGCTGAATTTGTGAAGGTCACCGAAGAGATGAAGTCATTCAATGCTTATGCTAAACTGCGCGTTGAGAGGACAAACAAACGCCATTGGGTGCAAGGCTGAAGAGGGCTGCAGAGGCTGAGAAGGAAGAAAAGAAATAGGTAATAAAGCCTTAACTGCTAATGCTGGTGCATGGTTTGATTTAACTAGTTTTATACCCGTCCGGTGGTCGGGTATTTTAATATTATAATGACGGAACTAACTTTTCTTGCATTCTAAGAAAGGTATTTGTTTAAGATTGATCAAGGTAAACCTTGTTTAGCCCATGCATTCTATGATTATGGATGTAAATTCACATCACCATTATCGAACATGTTAATTAATCACTTAAGCAATTAAACAAACTACATTTGAAAAGAAAACTGTTAATTTGATTATCAAAATCCATGTCACATTATATTTTGATATAGTTGAGTACTTCTCAAATCATAGAGGTGCGGAATCTAAATGTCGCCTCTTCAATAGCATTTGCACTTACCATGTGGCCACCAATTTCATAAGCAGCATGCATTACATAAAGAAACACATGTTGTTCACGTATACATTTAATGCAAAGTGTTTATACAACCACCTCAAATCATAAGTAGAGTTTTAACCAAAGTCAATTCAACTTGTATGCTCAAGGCAGTTTGACACATACAACATACTTCTAGAGATATATGATAGTTTTCCAATATGGAAGTGCACTGCCTTATGAAATAAAGCTAATCTTCTTAGGAACTTCAGGGAATCCCATATACCATTTACTCCTGCTTGACCAAAATAAAACTGAATTGACAAATGTGTATGTTTAACTGTTTAAGTGATTATTTAACATGTATGACAAGGTGTGAACTTACATGCATAATCATAGAATTATAGATATTGATCAGGTTGAGCATTTGTTTCCATATGCTCAAGTCCAATTAATAATCAAATCAAGTTAATCATGATTTGTTGCTTTCAAATTTCTTCATCACTGTGTTGAATCTACATTCATCAGCTACCCAAAGTTAATTTTAACCACATAACCTAAAACCAATCAATAAATAGAAAGAAAATAAAAGAAAATTGTTAATTCAATTTCTCAATTAACAAATTTTTTTAATGTTCTTCAATTTTTATATAGTTTCAGGAAAACTACAAAAACCCTAACTTGGTACCTTTGGGACAGTTGCAAATGTTGAAGCTTCAACACGAGGGCTCTTATTTTGCTAGTAATTAAATGATCATACATAAATATTGCAGCCATAGAATGTGAAAAACATTGTTCATAATATCATTAAAAAGTTAATATTTACCTTGGGTAACATGTTGACATGAAAACTTATTTCAAAAACTTTAGTTCTTCCATGGTTGTGCCATTTTTTAGCATTTTATCGTGATAGATGATTATCTACTGTGCATTTAGGTACAACAAATCCCTGCATATATAACATGAAGCTTTAATCACATCACACATGAGTTCATGGTTACAACTATTGAACTAATTCCATATAGTAGGATTGCTTTCACTAATCATCCCAAGTTATTGCTCATCAGAAAATTAACTTGATAAATAAAAGTTCAAACCAAGATCATATAAGTATAAAAAATTTACTATCCAGAGTAAGATCCTCAAAAACTTGCATGATGTCAAACTTGAGATGAGAAATACCACAGTAGCAGCAACTTTCCTGAGTTTGTTACCTTAATAAAAATCACCAACACATGGCTAAACAATGAAACAATCCAAAAGGCGATTAACGCTGACCTGGTAACACATTAATTTAGTGGTAAAATTACACCAAGTGGCTTCTTGGCTAAAAAATGGAATTAAAATGATTCTACATATTAGTGTGGCAAGGCATTGTACAAAAAACATAAGATTTGCTACCTAAAAAAATCACCAACAGATCTCAAAGTTTCAAAACTATAATATCCATAGAATAGAAAACAAACGTTTATCAATCACAAAAAGGATACAAACACATAGCCACAGTGAGCATACAAGAGATGAATGCAGAAGACAAACTACCTGTGATCGACTCAATTGACGTAAGATAGAGATGTAAGTGGTCATGTGGAAAAAGCACTGAACATGAAGAAGCCAGCCAACAAAGGAGATGGAGTTGTTGGGGTTTGTTTTCCTGAAAATTTATGGGGAAGTGAGACGACAAGATGATGATGACAACAGCCTTAGCCTCTCAATTGCAGCTCAAAATCCCACAAACCTACACATGAAATCATTGAAGGAAAATAAAATTAAGAGAGAGATCACAATATTCAGTCACATACTTGCAAAATCAAGATGAGAAACGAAGACGAGAAAGAGAAAGTGAGAAATCATATATGCATATCTTACTGTTCCATCTTCATGCTGGTGCGATGCTTACATGTCTCAATCTACTTGATCTGGCATAGCAGTAAAAAAAAGAATCAAGTAAGATAAACGCTTATGAGGGATAAACAAATGAGTTTATAAGATCTTATAAACACTGTATCCTTCAAATCAACAACCTCATCCACACCACCACTTTTCAAAATCCATCTACATTTTCGGTCATGTTTCAATATAGGTGACTTTACAACAACATATTTTTTCTAAACTGTTCAAAGTAACATAGAAACACTCCCTATAAATACAAAGATAATAAGCTCCATTGAAAATATTTGATATTCACTTTAGCATTTGATCGAACAGCTGATAGTCACTGAACATGGGTGACATTTACGTGAATGATCACATGTTGTAGTTTCAACACTAAAAGATTAGATACAAATGGTTGTCCATGATATCACCTGATGACCATTCGATAAATCATAATGCTCATATATTAGGTTACACGTATACTAATATACAAGAAAATAAATTAGAAATGTTTTGATGGATATAAAGAAAATTAGTGATTTTAGGTAAGATTTTGTTGTTACCTTTAGCATAGGACCAGTGATGTGTTTTGTAGGAACACAGAGTCATCAATTAACAAAAAATACACTAAGGCATAATCAATTTATTAGCGACTTGAACACGTTTTCCCCAAACCTTATGTTTTTAAATCTCCCCTACCAATACTACATGTATTGTCTCTAATAGCTAGCACTGGTCTCTATCTTGTAATATGTTCACCGATTTTTAGGATGAAAAAATTGGTAGTGAACGATGGATTACCGTGCAGATGAAGCAAATGCGGACACCAGTAGTGGAGGGTTGACATATATCTGATTAGGGAATGCAAATTAGAGTAAAACGTACAATATGTATATGCAGATTAGAGAGAGACCTGGTGGTATGGAGGCATACCAGTGGAGATGTTCTTTCAAGTAAGGATCACTTGGGCTGATGCGAATAGAAAGATGCAGTTAATCATCGGCGCATGTGAATCGGAGAGGAGAGGGGTAGACGAAGATGGGGGCAGAAGGTCTCCGATGAGCGATGGTCTTCACGTTTTGGAGAGCTTTCTCTATTTGCTCTCACAAACATCCATCATATAGGTATTTATAGGGAAGAAGAGGGTGTCGTGAGAGAATAAAATGAAAGGAGCGGTTATCACCCGCAACGGTTATCACCCATTGCTCCGTTTCAAACGGATGTGCAATAACTGCTCGAAACCACCCTGGAACCGCCACAACCGTCGAGTTTAAACGGTCCAGATTTGCTTTCAGTTAATTTGAACGATCAAGATTAGTTCTACCAGCGGTTACACTCACCGCTGGTAATATAATATAATTAGATGTTACAAACACTTTTAATGCTGTAATGCTTAAAAATATTCTTGACTATTTTCAATGTTTGATCAAGATTCTTGATTAGTTCATAGAATTCATGTATTACTGTGATTAAACTCTTTTAATCAACATAAAAATGAAATATCATTCGGTTATATAGTATTTACTCCGAATTGAGGAGATTTAGTTTTTATTTTTTAGATCACTTGGGCGACATATTAGAGCATAAGGCAGCCCTAAAGTTGAATATTAATTTGTATTACCTAAAGGATACATAAATCATATCTATGATCTAAGAAGTATAATAAAAACATTTTCCAGTATCCTCATGGTTTGGATACATGTTTAATTACAAAAGTAAAAACTTCTTACATAAATAAAAGTTTATTTGAAAATATAAAAAATGACGAATGGCCTTTTAACTATATTGATAAAACATTAACATGAATAGGAAGGATAACAAAACTTGGGGGCTGTTTGTTTTATACTTTTAATGGTTCAGATGTCTGAATGATTCATCACTTAATGGTTCAGACTGTTTGTTTGGTGATGGTTAATATTATACTAATGTTGAATGGTTAAGATCTTTTATTTGAATTGGTCAGACATTTGCCTTTGAATAGTTAAGCGATATACTAGCTCTTAATGGTTCATACCTCTTAATGGTTTAACACTTAATGATTCATACATTTTATTGCTTCAACACTTAATCATTTAAAATTGGCCAAACTGACCCTTATTAATTGCCACATAAGGTTGACACTTATTGCATAGGATCGGACAAAATTTTAAAAAACTACAGAAAATACAATTTAGAGTTTGTCGATGATGCGTTGGTAACTAGTGATGCATCATTGTCAGATCAATCGAAACCCAAAAGAAAAGGAAATTAAATTATTAAAGTTTGTTGGTAATCTGTTATTAAATCACCTACAGATTGTTAATAGAATTGGTATTTATATTAATAGTTTCCATTAATGATCAGTGAGTGTGAATGAAGACCTGTTAATCAAAAGAAAACTTGATGAATCACAACTATACTTGGTCAATCTAGATCAATCATTTCGACATTCATGTTACGTTACTCTACATATCTTTGTTTTATTTTTGTTGCGGTTTTAAAATCAAGATCGTGTTTATTCTTAATATGTAGTACACATAGCTTGAATCTTACTCTAGTTCTAACTTCTAATCATGTCATGCAGTTTGTAACTTTTTAATAAAATAATTATTTTACTGTAACATTTATAATAACTATTACGTTCCCTAGGTCAAAAGGAGCGTGTGATCCTCTAGTGACCAAGGCTCACTAGTATCATTGTAATGAGGATTGGTAGTGGTTTTGTAAATGTTAGTGAGTTGTTTAGGTTATACCAAGTCACAAATAGATCATAACAAGTAAACTCTATCTTATATTTTCACATCTTACAAATAAGTAACATTACATTTTCACGTCTTACGAATATAGGTATGCTATATTTTCACATCTTACAAATAAACTATGTATGCTATATTTTCACATCTTACAAATAAACTATCTTTACATATGCGTTCACAACACCTGGTGTCTCATTGCAAGAATACTAAAGAAGCCTAACTATATGTATGCGCGGTAATGCACCTATGAGTACCCAAGGCTGGAACCTGACAACACAAATAAAAAAGTAACTATAAGCGTGACATCTTACTTTTATTTTGTTAACTCTTTTTTAAATATATAAAATAAGAATGAAGACATAGAGCAGACATTCTGATTCAATCATACGCCATGACATTCCCACCTTTACATTCAAACAACTTTTGGTTATTAATTTATAAGAATTCTTAATTAGTGATGGCATTGTTCTTCTTTATTTACTTTATGTAATGATCAACCAATCAATCTTTTTCTTTTCAACAAGTTTAAGCAACTATATATCTTTGTCCCAAATAAGGAGAAGCAATGGTCAACTATAACAAGTTGTTTTTTGAAGTGTATATAAGAAGACCATGCATAACAAAAGATGAATTACAACGTACAGATAAATAAACAGTATTTACTAACCATGAAAACAACAGTCTATTAGTTTTCAATCTCATTGTTTGGTTTTTTCTTCTGGGAAGTGTGTTATCTAGTGATTATACAAGTTTTAACAAACTTGTGTTGCCACCAAACGTCATCGGACCCGAATCAGCTGCTTTTGATCTTGCTGGTGGAGGTCCATATGTGACAGTCGCAGACGGTAGGATCCTAAAATGGATGGGTCCCGTCATTGGGTTCGTTGATTTCGCTTACGTACACTACACCCAACAGGTTCTGCTGCATCATTTACTTTCACCTTTTAGGTTTACTGCATCAAGATTAATATTTTTTCATATATTTTCCGGTTATATACAAATATATATATATATATATATATATATATATATATATATATATATATATTTGAATTTGTAGTGTTGATTTGAAAAGTAAAACTTTTTATGGTGTGAAAATTAAATTTTAGTAGTTTATATAAAGTTTGCAACCTCAAGCTCCAAATTTTAGATTTTTACATAGAGTTTGCAAGTCCAATATGCAAACTCTGTTGGCCTAATTCCCTCCTTTATCAACTTTATCCTCCACCCATTTTTATCTTCCCACTTTTTATCTTCCACCCACTTGCTTTCCTCATTTCCTGGCAGATTGTATGGGATACCAACAAGTTGGTTGGGTCTCAAGTTAGTTTATTATTATAGGTTTGGAAGTGTTTGATGTCTAGCCTATAAAATCTGGCATATATCGAGTCATGATGTATGGCAATACCTTACTAAGTTTTTGAGCTATTTTTCTTGGTAATAAGATTGGGAGTTATCTAGTCTTAATTGAGTGTGATATCAATTTCATGTCTTTGAATTGGTATCAGAGCCAGTTCAAATTCCACTCCGATTAGTTGAAGTTCTCGGCAACCAGGAGGGTTTCCAGCGAGACAGAAACAACAGCAAGGGGCTGCATCAGAACCGACCAGCAGTAGCAGCAAGTCTGGTGATCTGTCTGGGTCATTTTTTTCTGTTCTGTCCAGCCGAGAAAGGTTACAGCAGCAACAGCAGCTGGAGGATTTAATCAGCAGCAGGCTGATCAGTTTTGAAGGCTTGAACCAGGCGGGTTCGAGTTATTTGCAACAACAGCAAACCGGACTCGAGTATAGGGGTTTTTCGGTTAAAGTTTTGCAGTTTGGTTCAGTTCTGAGAGACTAATTCAGAACTAATCAGGTTGTGTTTGGATTCAAAAGGCTGGAACATCAGGTTAGTACACCTTTGCAAGTTTACAAGAAGAGGTCAAAGATGGGTGAAGTTGAAGGTGATCGGTCGGGAACGATTAAAGAACCAGGTGGTATTTCTTCTTCCTCACTCGCGTGTCCCATGTTGACTCAAACAAATTATACAATATGGGCCATGCGGATGAGAGCAATCTTTAACGTGCATTTAGTTTGGGAGCAAATCGAACCAGGTACGGCAGTGGATGTGAAGAAAACAACATGGCAATAGCGTTGTTATTTCAATCTATTCCAGAAAATCAGATACATCAAGTTGGAAATCTGACTACGGCTAAGGAGATGTGGGATACGTTGAAGACCCGGAATCTCGGGCAGAAAGGGTTCGAGAAGCACGGCTTCAAACCCTAATGTTTGACTTTGAAAATCTGAAGATGAAGGAACAAAGCACGGTGGACGAGTTTGCTTCATTATTATCAGGTTTTTCATCAAAGGCGGCTTCTTTGGGTACTACGATTGATGAACCCAAGTTAGTCAAGAAGTTTTTAAATGGCTTACCGAGAAAGTTTATTCACATGGTGGCCTCGATCGAGCAAGTGGTCGACTTGAAAACTATTACCTTTGATGATGTGGTAGGTCGTTTGAAGGCATACGAGGAACGAATTAAGGAGGAAAAAGATCCGGTTGGTAGTCAAGGTCAGCTACTATTTTCTCAAGGGGAATCGTCCTCAAACCACAAATACAATAATGGAGGTCGTGGTCGTAATGATTCTGGAAGGAGGGGACGGGGTCGTGGACGTGGTTCGGGTCAAGGACAATATACCAACCAAAACCGAGACAACGGTAAAGGAAGTTGGTCAAAGGGCTCGGGTCAAAGAAACAACGACAACCGACAACAACCGAAGAAAGATAAGTCTGAAATTCAATGCTTTAGATGTGACAAGCTTGGTCACTACGCTTCGACTTGTCCAGAACGAAAGCAAGCACAAGAATCAAATCTTACTGAAGAAACTGATGCAACCTTGTTTATGATGATGAATTCAAGCGAGACGGTATACTTGAATGAAGAGAATGTGAACCCGAAAAAATTCAAATCCATGCATGGGGAGGAGAATTTATGGTACTTAGATAACGGAGCTTCTAACCACATGACGGGGAACAAAGAATTCTTTTCGGAGCTAAACGAACGAGTAACCGGCAAGGTACGTTTTGGTGATGATTCTTGTGTTACTATTGAAGGAAAAGGCTCAATTTTGTTCACAACTAAAATCAGTGAACATAGAATACTAACGGAAGTTTACTATATTCCGAGCCTTCGTTCCAACATCATTAGTTTGGGACAACTTACTGAGACGGAGTGCAAGGTCGTGATGGAAGACGATGTTTTGCTAGTGTATGACAAAGCAAGAACTCTTATGATGAAGGTGTTTCGTGAAATTAATCGGATGTATAAAATCAAGCTCGTGATTGGTTCTACGGTATGTTTGCTTTCTAAATTGATGATGTTTCTTGGCTTTGGCATGCCCGTCTAGGGCATCTTAACTTTGATTCAATGAGGAGGATTGGGTCAAAGAACATGGTTCGTGGTATGCCCGTTGTTAATCACCCTTCAAACATATGTGATTGTTGTTTGATTGGGAAACAGACTCAAAAGCCGTATCCGACCAAAGCTATGTATCGGGCCACTAGACCACTCGAGCTTCTACATGGTGATCTCTGTGGTCACATCACACCATCTACACCCGGAGGTTGTAGGTATATGTTCTTAATTGTAGATGATTTCTCACGCTATATGTGGTGTTTTCTTTTGAAATCCAAGGATCAAGCGTTCGAGACATTCAAACAATTTAAAGCTTTGGTTGAGAAAGATTTGAATCTAAAGATTGGCACATTTAGAACTGATCGCGGAGGTGAGTTCACATCAACCGAGTTCAATGATTGGTGTGAAAACAATGCTATCCGAAGACATCTTACGGCCCCATATTCGCCACAACAAAACGGGGTCGTTGAACGACGCAATCGAACGGTAATAGGTATGGTGAGGTGTATGCTAAAGCAAACCAAGGTGCCACAAAGATTTTGGGGTGAAGCGGCTAAACATTCAGTTTATGTACTCAACCGAAGTCCTACGAAAGCGGTTGATACAAAAACACCATACGAGGCATTATTAAAAAAGAAACCAAATTTAGAGTTTTTGCGCGTGTTTGGTTGTGTAGGTTTTGCGATGGAACCCAAAGTTGATCACATAAACTTGATGACAGGGGAAGACCGATGGTATACTTTGGTTCGGAACCGGGGTGTAAAGCTTTTCGGATGTATGACCCGTCGAGAACAAGATTCGTATCAGAAGAACAGTTAGATTTGATGAAAAACGTGGCTGGGAATGGAAGCAAAACAGGTCTGACCTGGAATTCTTTACAGTCTTTCTTCACTCGGATCAAGACGGACATTCATCCGAGACAACTACCGAGTTAGACCCTGACCCGCACACTCCGGAAGGTGCTTCTGGAACAGAAAATCAGCAGCAAGATGGAGCAAATCAGCAGCAAAACACTGTTGCATTTCAGCAGCAAACTGCTGCTTCAGGCAGCAGTTCAGCAGGTTCCACAACTGAGTATAGCAGCCCACTGACATCAGCAGCTTCGGCTGCCAGTTCAGCCTCAACGGAGGCAGGTTCGGGTGAGCCTATGCCCACTTTGCTGACCATGTTGAGGTTGAAACTCCCCTACGACGTTCGACGAGACAGAGACGTATGCCGGTAAAATTTAAAGACTTCCATGTCCAAGATGGGGTTAATCGAGAAGAACCGGAAGAATTATTACTTGCAGCAGAAGATGAGCCGACAAGTTATTCTCAAGCTAAAGGAAATAAGTTTTGGGAAAAAGCAATGCAAGTAGAGTTAGAGTCCATTGAAAAAAATAAAACTTGGACTTTAACGAAACTCCCGGGTAATATTAACCAATCGGTTTAAAGTGGGTTTATAAATTGAAGCGTGATGCATCCGGGAAGATCATAAAATACAAGGCAAGACTCGTCGCGAAAGGTTATGTTCAACAATTGGTATTGATTTCGACGAGGTATTCGCGCCAGTGGCTCGAATAGAAACGGTGCGTTTGTTACTTGCACATGCGGCTTGCAAAGGATGGCAAGTTCACCACTTAGATGTCAAATCGGCGTTTTTACACGGTGATTTAAAAGAAGTGGTTTATGTTAGTCAACCGGAAGGCTTCGTTAAGAAGGGTCACGAAGAAAAAGTCTACCGGTTAACTAAGGCATTGTATGGGCTTCGACAAGCGCCACGAGCTTGGAATCTCAAGCTCGATAGTACATTGAAGATTCTTGGTTTTAAGCGGTGCTCGAAAGAACAAGCAATTTACACTAAACACGAGGGCAATGAATTAATTATTACGGGTGTTTATGTAGATGACTTAATCGTGACAAGCTCGTGCACTAAGAAAATCGAAGAATTCAAGAAGCAAATGGAGGAGAAATTCGAGATGAGCGTTCTCGGGTTACTATCTTATTATCTTGGTATTGAAGTCAAGCAAACCGAGAAAGGCATTACAATCAAGCAAGAAGGGTACGCAAAGAAGATTCTAAAAGAAACAAGCTTGCTCGAGTGTAATCCGGCTAAATGTCCTATGGATCCAGGTTTAAAGTTATCAAAGGACGAAAGAGGTGAGCCGGTTGATCCAACGAACTACCGAAGGTTGGTTGGTTGTCTTCGTTACTTGTTAATACAAGACCGATTTATCTTATGCGGTTGGAATTGCGAGTCGTTATATGCAATCTCCAATGGTTTCTCACCTAGTTGCGGTTAAGCAAATCCTTCGTTATATTGCCGGCACTACGAGTTATGGGTTACGGTACAAACAGGGAGGAAGTCACAAGATCATAGGTTATAGTGATAGTAGTCACAATACCGATACGGATGACGGTAAAAGTACTACTGGACACATATTTTATTTTGGTGAAACACCTATTTCATGGTGTTCTCAAAAACAAATACGGTAGCCTTGTCATCTTGTGAAGCTGAGTTTATGGCGGCAACTTCGGCGGCATGTCAAGCGATTTGGCTTCGAAGTTTGTATGGTGAAATTATAGGTGGTGAGATGCAAAAGATACTGATTTGGGTGGACAATAAGTCAGCCATAGCATTGATGAAAAATCCCGTGTTTCATGGTCGGAGTAAACACATCGATACGCGATATCATTTCATTCGTGAATGCGTTGAAAAGGAATTGGTGGAGATTGAGTATGTTAGCGGAGACAAGCAAAGGGCCGATATTCTCACCAAAGCACTTGCGCGAGTCAAGTTCATGGAAATGCGTGGGTTACTTGGTATGGAAGGCCTCTCTCTATCCCGTTCGGGAATTAGGGGGTGATTGTTGGCCTAATTCCCTCCTTTATCAACTTTATTCTCCACCTATTTTGTCTTCCCACTTTTTGTCTTCCACCCACTTGCTTTCCTCATTTCCTGGCAGATTGTATGGGATACCAACAAGTTGGTTGGGTCTCAAGTTAGTTTATTATTATAGGTTTGGAAGTGTTTGATGTCTAGCCTATAAAATCTGGCATATATCGAGTCATGATGTATGGCAATACCTTACTAAGTTTTTGAGCTATTTTCTTGGTAATAAGATTGGGAGTTATCTAGTCTTAATTGAGTGTGATATCAATTTCATGTCTTTGAAACTCTAGAGTTCGCAAGTTGAAACTGCAAACTTGTTTTGTTGGCGTCTACCATCTCTCCTCTCCCGCCTTCATTTTTTAGTTTTTCTTTTTTGTTTTTTGATGACTTAGACACCAACGAAGCAAGTTTGCCGTTTGAAGTTGCAAACTACCCATAAACCACTAAAATTCAGTTTCTCACCATAAACAACTTCACTTTGAAAATCTACTCTATAAATTCAAGAAAATCATGCATACACACAACCTGATTCACATTTTATCATTGTATGTGACATAAAACAATTGAACCATATTGATGTAAGAATAATAGAATATGTTGCATGTTGATGCAATTAATCTTTAAAACATTATGAGTATATGCCCAATGTTACTACTTTGACTTGTATAGTTATATATACAATAATTGGGTTACTAATTACTTGGTAAAATTTTATCTTATTTTGTCAGGACCAAGAAGTTATGTGATGGTAACAAAGGATCTTGAGTTAGGACCAACTTGTGGAAGACCAGTGGCTCTTAGCTTCAACTATAAAACCAGTGATCTTTATATCACCAACGCTTTCTTCGGTCTTCTGGTCGTAGGATTCAATGGTGGTCTTGCGACTCAACTTTCTAGCGGTTACAAGTACTTATCGGGTCTTGACGTTGAATCATACACAGGAATGTTTGCATGACTGATGCTAGCTTGACTTACAACATAAGGTAACATTTTAACAATTAGAAACCACACATTAAAACTGTATGTTTCATTTGACAAGTGTTTATACATGTTGTGTAGAGACATGGGTCAACCAGGGTTCACACCTGACTCCACTGAAGGCTATTGAAATACGACCCAAGAACTCGACAGGTAACTGTTTTGATCAGTGGGCTTGCGGGTGGGGGTGGTCCAGCGGTTGGTAGTGACCGAAAGTATGTTTTGGTACCAGAGTATATATGTGAACAAGAAAATTCAAAGATTTGGCTGCAGGGACCAAAAAAGGGACAATGAGGTTTTCATGACTGATATTGGGAGCCCAAAGGCTATTAAAAGGGCGGTAAACGATGGTGATTTTGGGTGGCGGTTAAGAAGACGGCTCAGGGGCTACGGGTCAACGGGTCTGCAATGGTGCTGCAAACTGTACCACTTAACCAGTTTGTGGACATGACGGTTGCAGTGGCTCAGGAGGTTAACGTTGCGCTGTACGTGGGTTCGAGCCACACTGATTTTGTTGGTGTTTACACCAACTAGAATCTTGTTACCACCCTATGAATGACAACAATAATATTTATTTTATGAAGTTTAAATAAATTGAAATTTGCGTTTAATTCTAAATTAGAAAAATAGCTGAAAACTATGGTTTTCTGGAAGAATGATGCACTATTGATTGGTCATTACATAAAGTGTAAATTGAAACGAAGCATGTGATCATAGTTTTATAAATTAAAACCAAACTTATGTTACTTAAAATTTGAAATATCAACATGTAATAGTGTATCATCCAAATCAGATGTTTGTTTTGTGTCATCTGCAATCTTTCATATAATATAAACAGCTATTAACAACAAGCAAGCAATCCTTGTTAATTACGGAGCTAATAATATATATATATATATATATATATATATATATATATATATATATATATATATATATATATCAATAATATAAGACCTGACTTTTCCTGATGGTGAAACCGGAATTTTTTTTCTTGAAGTGTTATGGGATTTTAGCATGCGTATGCCTATCAAGAGATCGAGACTGATCGAGGATAAGACTTTATGAATACGTACGTATGATTAAGGTTAATGGTTTTAAGGGAGGGCATGATCATTGGCCTACGAAGATAGAAAGAAGCTAGATAGCAAGTAGAACGAATAACTGAATCAAATTTCTCCTTATCTCATTAATGAAATCAAACTTTCTTAAAAAGATTACAAGCAATGAAAAACTCCATAAAACTAGGACCACTGCTACACTGGAACATGTAAACATGGGAACCTATCTTATTTAACCCACAACTACATAAAAGAAAAGAAAAAGAAAAAGAAAAATAATACTAAATAAGTAAAATAAAGCATTGCATATTTGCATGTGCATAGTGCATGCATTCAGTACGTACGGCACATATCAATATGTCTTAAGGATAACATTTCTCCTACTTTCTTAGAGGCCGTTGCATGCTATTCTTTGTGATTTATGTTTTTGTGTTGTATTATGGTGCTATATATTCATCGCTATTTTTTGTTATTTCATTATCTTTTTGTTAGCGGTAGCTTTCTGTGGTATATGCTTTGTATGTGTGATTGTCGACGATTTGTTCTTTGTTATATTACTTTTGTTGTGTGCTTGTCTATATTTTTTTAGTCACGAGTCTCTTTGAAAACAACATCTATATCCTGTATCCTAGGGACAAAGGTAAGTTTGTCTACATCCAACTTTTCCCGGACTATACCAATAACGTTGCTAAGAATGAGATTTACTGGATATAGTTTGTTGTTGTTGATGATGTCTATCAAAGAGAGTTTTTATTGGGTGGGTCGGGTCATTTGAGTTTTTGTTTATTTTATTTTATTTTATTACTAGTTTATAAATACGTGTAACACAAACAAGTTGAATAAAAGTATTTTTTTTGAAAGCTAATTATCGATATTTATAATTAGAAAACTATTATTTGAGATAAGATATAATTAAAACAATAGCAAAACTTTTTTAAATTCGTATTTAAAAAGTTTTGTTTAAAAAAAGGTTTCTAAAAAAATGATTTTTAAACACCGTTATTTTGAAATATTATTTTTATTAAAAAAATCATAGTTCATAAAATGTGGTTTCGAAAAATCATGCTGTTTAATAAAACATGTTTTTTTTATTTATTAAAATATTTATTTACTATTTGAAAAGATATACAACATCATTAGCATTTAATATTATCAGTAAAAGGTTAACTTGCTATGTTAGTAACATGTAGCAAAATAATAGTAAAAGATGACATGTGTCAAATAATTGTGAGAATGATATATGATATAATTATTTTGCTTTATTAGTATAGACTATCGAAGTGAGTGGGCCATCAAGTATTTTTAAAACTAAAAGCTAATTCATCTCACTCTTTTTATACATGATTAACCCTATTTATCATGCTACTGCTACTACGCCTACTAAAAGTGGCACATTAGTAGCCCTAATGTAGTGAACAAAGTTTTTTATTCTTATCCTTATAATTACATTAAATACATGTTTAAATATTCAAATCCTAATTTGAAACTCTAAGAACATTCACACCAGGTTTATTATATTTATCCTTATCCAACCTACACTAAATACATTATTTTTTGCTCTCTCCTTCTCAATAAATAATATTTTTTATATTTTATTATTATTTTTTCTGTCTCGTCTACTCACATCATTTTTAAAAATATTAAAAAATTTATATGGGTTAAAGAGTGATTTTCCAATATAACAGATTCGAACAACAACTTTCCTCTCTGCTCCACTCACAACATTTACAATCATTCGTTAAAATATAAAAAACACACTTGCATATATATAAAGAATCTACTATGAATGTTCGAACCCTTTGTTTTCCTCTCGCAAACAGTTCACACAATTGTGCTTGTTCCTTACGATCTGTTGCACAACCACCAGTGTCGAAATCAAACTACAGCTAAATTGTTATCTTCTGCTATGAGCATTAGTATGCTTCTGATTATAAGAGAATTGTATAGCAATAGTCAATTCTGCAGATTGATTTTGGACTAATTTTAGTTTTGTTTAAATTAAGTAGAATGTAAGATTGATGAATTGATGAAGAGAACAAACATTTTGATTCAATGATTTGGATAATAAGCAAAAGAAGTTTGATTTTTAATTTGTAAAAGTAGTAGTTGACTAGTGATTGCATGCTACTGTTTGATTCAAACTTTGTGTAATTATCAAGCAATTAATCATCCTTCTTCCAAGAACCTAGTTTTCAGCAACATTTTCACAAATTTTGTGATACACGCATAGTTGTCGTAGACGCATGCAAGGCATTTATGGGTTTTAGACATATTTTACGCTTCTTTTGTGCTAGTCTAGGTTGTTTTAGGTTGATTCGAGGCTTCTTTAGGGCTACTGTAATTGTTCAGATTTATTCAATCAATTTTGGTCGGAAGTTGGCTTGAAAATGCATCTAAGCGCCTGAAAATGAGGCTTTTGAAGTGAGGTGATAACATAAGGGCATTGTGGGCATTTGACAACAAGGTTCACAATTTAGAAATTTAAAATACAAAACAAACTTACCAGAACCATAGTTTTTCGCAACTTTTGCAGAAAATTTTGTGATACATTGATGTCTACAATCTACATGCAGTTGGAATTACACAAATTTTAATTTATTTAAATTTAATACATTTAAAGTTATAGCTCCAAATAATTTGCTGGAGAACAGATCATATCCTCAAGTATAATAATACTACTTAAGGTTCTTTTTGTCATTTATGGGGTGTAACAAGACTCTTGTGGAGTTAAAGTCAAGTTTATGACGAAATCCCTAGCCAACAGATTGTATTTGAAAAAGAGATTGTATACTTTCAAATGCAGTCAGGGAACATCGTTGGAAGATCACATAGATGAATTCAATAAGCTTGTGTTAGATCTTGAGAATATTGAGGGAGTCTTGATTGATGAAGATCAGGCTATACTCCTGTGGCATCTTTACCATCTTCTTATGAGAATTTCGTTGAAACTCTCATGTATGGTAGAGATTCTCTATCAATGGAAGAAAGTAATGGTGCTTTGAATTCAAGAGAATTAAAGAAGAGACCTGATTTTAGAGAAGAAGGTGGAGATGGATTGTTTGTTAGAGAAGGAAGCCTGAACATAGAAGTCATCCAAAGGCAAAGAATAATGGTGCAAGATCAAGGTCCAAATTCAAGAGGAAGTGTTTTGTTTGTAACTCAGAAAAACATCTCAAAAGAGACTGTCCTGAGTGGAAAGGAAGAAAGAGAAAGGGGAGTCTTAGTGGTGGTTCCAAATATTCATAATCATCAGTCATCCTCCCAAAAGGATGATTCCTCTGATGGTTATGAAAGTTCTGATGTGTTATGTGTTACTGATGGTGAAAGAAGCAAAGGGTGGATTCTAGACTCGGGTTGTTCTTACCATATGACATTCTTGAAAGATTGCTTTAAAGATTACAAGGAGGAGAATCTTGGTGTAGTAAGGTTGGAGATGATAGACCTTATGAAATATGTGGCAGTGGAACCAGAAGCTTCAACATGCAGGATGGTACAATTGTGATCTCAAAGGTGTAACGTACATTTCTGGTCTTAAGAGGAATTTGATATCTTTGGGAACTTTTGAGAGGGATGGTTGTCACATTAGTATGAAGAATGAAAGGTTAGAGTAATAGGGGTTCTTAGTGTGTTTAACTGGTTCAAGAAGGGATAACAACACATATTGCTGAATGGTAGTAGTTTGGAAAGTGATGTGTCATTAGCTGCAACAAGTGATTCAATTGAAGTCTGGCACAAGAGATTTGGCCACCTGAGTAGTCAAGGTCTAGCTGAGTAAAGAAGCAGGGTATAATTGATGAATGCAAGTGGGGGGGGGGGATCTCAAGTTTTGTGAGTCATGTGTTTTTGGGAAGAAGAGTAGAGTCAAATTCTCAAAGGGAAACATGTAACAAAGGGTGTGTTGGATATATCCACTCAGATCTATGGGGTCCTGCCTCAGTTAAGTCCCTAGGTGGTGCTAGGTATTTCTTGTCAATTATAGATGATTACTCAAGGAGGGTCTGGGTGTACATTCTCAAACATAAGAGTGATGCATTTGAGAAATTTGTAGAGTGGAAGACTCTTGTTGAAAACCAGACAGAAAGAAAGGTTAAAAAGCTTTGGACTGATAATGGTCTTGAGTTTTGTAACCAAGAATTCAACCAGTTTTGTAGGAGGCATGGTATTGCAAGACACCTAACGTCCCAGGCAATCCATAGCAAAATGGATTGGCTGAGAGAATGAATAGACTCTTCTAGAAAGAGTTAGGTGTATGAGGTTACATGCTGGTTACCAAAGACTTTTTGGAGTGAATTGGTGAATGTTACAGCTTATTTGGTATGTAGATCACCTTCAAGGGCAATTAAAATGAAAAACTCCTATGGAGTTGTGGACTGGTGTAAAACCAGATTGCAGTCATTTGAAGGTGGTGGGTTCAATTGCATATGCTCATGTGAGGCAGGATAAACTAGATGCCAGAGCAATTAAGTGCATACTAGTTGGTTATCATGAAGGAGTAAAAGGGTATAGACTTTGGAGATTAGAAGGTGGAAGGCCCAGGGTAATTGTAAGTAGAAGTGTTGAGTTTAAGAAGATCTACTTTACAAAGATGTTAAGAATGGTCCTGTGTCTGGTCCTACTTTACATGATCCAGTTATGGAGAGAGTTCACTTTGAGGTGGAGCCTAATGAGAATTCTGAAAAGGTTGATCATAAGGCAAATGAAGGTCAAGGTGATAGGTCTGAGCCAAGGTCTAGCAGTTACAGCCTTGCTAGAGACAGACCTAGAAGGAGTGTAATTCCTCCTTTGAGGTATAAAGATGGTGTTGATATCTCAGCAGTTGCTTTTATTGCAGCTGAAAATGAAAGCATGTATGAACCTTTGTCATTTGAAGAAGCAATGAGATCAAATGATGATAAGTGGAAAGAGGCCATGGAAGAAGAAATGCAGTCTTTGGTCAAGAATGAAACTTGGAATCTTGTTGATAAGCCCAAGATCAGAAATTGGTGTCTTGTAAGTGGATTTACAAGATCAAAGAAGGGTTAACTGCAGAAGACAAGCCAAGGTACAAGGCAGGCTTGTTGCAAAAGGCTTTACACAAAAGGCTGGGTTGATAGATTAAACTGAAATATTCAGTCCTGTAGTAAAGCATGCCTCTATAAGGGTAATTTTGTCTATAACAGCATCTCTGACTATGAATTAGAGCAGTTAGATGTAAAAACTGCTTTCTTACATGGTTATTGGATGAGAAGATCTACATGTCTCAACCAAAGGGGTTTGTCAAGAAGGGTGATGAAGACAAAGGTTGTTTTAAAGAGGTCTTTATGGTATGGACTGAACAGTCTCCTAGAATGTGGTACAAGAGGTTTGATGAAATCATTACTACACATGGTTTTATGAGGAGTTCATATGATAGCTGTGTCTATTTCAGGAATGGAGCAAAGGTAATTTTTTACTTGCTATTATATGTTGATGACATGTTAATTGCATGTAAAAGTAAGGATGAAATTGCTAGTACGAAAGCCTTATTAATGGAGGAGTTTGAAATGAAAGAGGTGGGGAGAGGCCAAGAAGATTTTGGGGATGTAGATTGCGAGAGATAGAGATCATAAGGTTCTTAAGCTTTGTCAATCTAATTATATTGACAAGGTGTTGAGAAATTATGGAATGGAAGGATGCAAACCGGTGAAGACTTCTTTGGCTATGCACTTAAGTTGTCAGCTCAAGATGCTCCTAGTTCAGAGGCTGAAATTAGATACATGAGTCAAATCCTTATGCTAATTGTGTAGGGAATCTTATGTATTTGATGGTGTGTACTAGGCCAGATTTAGCCTATGCTGTCAGTGTGGTTAGTAGGTATTTGTCATCACCTGGTAAGGCCCATTGGGAAGCTGTAAAGTGGGTTCTAAGGTATCTGCAGGGTACTAAAGATTGTGGCTTGGTATTTGGTGACAGAGGTGATCAAGTTAATAGTACAATTGTGGGATATGCTGACTCTGACTATGCAAAAGATGTAGACAAGGGGGAGATCAGTAACTGGGTATGTTTTTAAGGTGTTGGGAATGTGTTAGTTGGAAATCTCAGCTGCAGCGGTGGTTGCTTTGTCCATAACTGAAGCTGAGATATGGCACTTGGTGAGGCTGTTAAAGAAGCTCTTTGGTGAAAGGGCTAGTCTCAGAGTTGGGTGTTGTTGTTGATAGTGCAGTTGTGTATTGTGACAATTTGGGGGCTGTTCAACTGACCAAGAACAGTGTATTCCATGAGAGAACTAAAACACATTCGTGTTAGATGGCACTTCATCCGAGATGTAGTAGTGCTGATAAAGAGGTTGAAGTGGGTATGTCAAGACTGAAGAGAACTTAGCTGATATTTTAACCAAGTCTTTGCCGGGAATCAAATTTGAGTTTTGTGTTTCAAATCTGGAGTAGATTGAAGTTTTTGACTTTAAAGGTGGAGAGTTGTGGAGTTAAAGTCAAGTTTATAACTGATTCTTTGATTTCTAGTAGTACAGGGACTGTTTCTGTAATTACCCAATTCTTTACTAAAGAATAGAAGTGGCGCGGGTATAGTTTCCTTAACTTGAGGGACTGATTTTGCCAACATGAAACTCGGTTGTTACAGCTTGGTAACGGCCAAATTGGGTATTTAGGGCTAGTTTCTAATTCATTGTAGATCATCCGAAAATTTCCTTTCCATTTGTAATTCTTCCATTAATAAAATTCTTGAGTATTTTTAGTATAATCTTTGTTTTCAATTTGATTCTTCTTTGGTGTTTAATACAACAACTCTAGTTGGTGTAAACACCAACAAAGTCAGTATGGCTCGAGCCCACGTATAGTGCACCATTCATCTCCTGAGCCACCGCAACAGTCTTGTCCACATACTGGGTAAGGGGTACAGTTTGCAGCACCATTGCAGACCCGTTGACCCGTAGTCCTTAAGCCGGCTTCTCAACACACCCAAAACTCGCCATCATTAACTTCACCTCATTTGTGCCTTTTTGGTCCCTGCAGCCAATATCTTTGTATGCCCTTCTTCACATATTCTGGAACCAAAACATACTTTCGGTCACTACTAACCGCTGGACCACCTCCACCTGCAAGCCCACTCATCAAAACGGTTACCTGTCGAGTTCTTGGATCGTATTTCAATAGTCTTCGGTTGAGTCAGGTGTAGACCTGGTTGAGCCATGTCTCACAACATAAACTCTTGTCAAAATTAAATTATTCCAAATGAAACATATAGTTTTAAGAATCTTAGATAGAATGAAAAAATATGAAAACATATGATATTTTGATGCATTAGCTCTAGTAAATGGTGGCGCTAAGGAAGAAACTTAAGCAGCATAACCTGTTAGGTGAGTGTACGTGAAATCAACGAACCCAATGGTGGGACCTTTCCATTTTAGGATCCTACATCTGCGACTGTCACGTATGGACCTTCACTAGCGCGATCGAAAGCAGCAGATCAGGGGCTGTGACATTTGGTGGCAATACAAGCTTATTAATTAAAAGTTGTATAATCACTAGAGAACACACTTCCCATAAGAGAAAACCAAACAATGAGATTGACTAGTAAAGGCTGGATGTTTCATGGTTAGTAAACACTGTTTATTTCTCTTCCAATTGCAATATATGTATCTTTGTTATGCATGGTGTTCTTATATACAAACTAAAACACACACTTACACTTTACCCATTCTAGCTATGTATGCAGAAACAACTTGTGAATAGTTGACCTCCTTCTTGGGGAAAGATGGTTCCTTAAACATGTTGTAAAGAACGCATGCCGATCGACTTCTGTGTTCATTTATATCATCATGCATTTACTTGTATATAATTATCTTGGAGGTTACAGAAAACTATGGTCTTTAGAAAAAGAGTGATGTGATTGTTCATTACATAAAGTGGAAGTAAAAAAGAACCATACAAACAAGCAACTTCCTTACATTAGCAACCAAATGAGGGAATGTGATGCGTGTGATCCAATCAGAATGGTTGTTCTCTATCATCATTCTTATGTATTTGCAAGTTGACAACATTAAGCCTCTTATGTCTTGTTTGGTACCTTATAGTTCTGACATACAATTACAATTAATATATGT
Source organism: Flaveria linearis (assembly GCA_024085815.1). NCBI lineage: Eukaryota > Viridiplantae > Streptophyta > Magnoliopsida > Asterales > Asteraceae > Flaveria > Flaveria linearis. The sequence goes on along the minus strand of CM044018.1, from coordinate 44,076,302 downwards.
ATGAAATCTTCAAGATTAATGTAAATGTTTAAATATAGTTGGTGTTATTGTTTATGTGATATGAATGAGTTGAGGATTTATGGTTTGCAAGTTATGACTGGGTTGGTAACATTAATAAATGTTTATAAGTGAGTTTGGGAAAAAAATAAATGTTTATTTTAAGGGGGTGTTTGGATGTGCTTTTCAAAGTAGTTATTAGTTTTTGGAGGGGTAAAAAGACAATAATACCCTCCAAAAATCTTAATAAGTCAAATTTTTTAACTTATTAAGACTTTTGGAGGGGTTTTTTTGTCTTTCACCCCCCAAAAGCCAATAAATGCTTTTGCAAAGCACATCCAAACATCCACTTAATAAGTTGAATATCTTAAAGTTTTAAACTATAGACTCGCTAGCATGTTTAATTATGTGTTTCAGGGTGAGCCATCGTAAGCATGACATGAAATCTCTAAGCCATCTGATGAGAAAAATAGACATCCTGGATTAAGATTATTTGTAAGGTATTAGAGTGACAAAACTATAATTATTAAAAAAATTATTTTTAATATATTATTGTTATTATAACTTTGTATTATTATTAACTATAATTATTATAATTATTATAAGTAATAAATATATTATAATAGATATTATATTATATTATTAATTATTAAACATATAGTGGAAAATTAGAGTCAAATATGTTCGATTGTGATATTTTGGCATCAATTACACATGTTTAGGTTAACTATAATCCTATTCTAATGATCGGTATTGAATCATATGCGTGATAGTATATTACGAGAAAAACAATACTTATTAACGATAAGTTAAGTTTGTTTGTTCTTAATAATCATCAATGATTGTTAGATAATGTCAAATGTGTTCAGTTATGATAATTAACGTAGGTTAAATACATTAAATGTTACTAATGAGCTGGCTTCTCAATCGCGAGATAAACTGCTATGGCGACTGTGGCTATTGTGACGACGGATTTTGAGCTATTGCGACACGACTATGGCTACTAAGCCTATCGCGACGACATATCGTCACGATAGCCTCTGCCGACGACTTTTGACATCTACGGCGACAACTTTTGTCGTCACGATAGGTCTTAATTCTTGTAGTATAAAAAAGTTTCCAGTCCACCACGTTAAAAGTCTGTTCTTATATAAAAGTAGTGATATGTAGTAATTACTTAAGACTACACATGTATTAAAAATAGCTCCGTATGATCACAGTGGACAAACATTCTGATTTGGATGATACGTTATCACATGTTGTATATTTCCATAATACAAAATAATATAAGTTTGGTTTTAATTTATAAAAGCAGTGATCACATGCTTCTGTTTCAATTTAGACTTTATGTAATGACCAATTAACATTTCTACTTCAGAATTGAACCATTTTAATTTATTCAAAACTTCATACAATAAAACTTATTGTTGTCAATTATCTTGGTAACAAGGTGATCTAGTTGGTGTATACACCAACAAAATCAGTGTGGCTCGAACCCACGTATAGTGCACCGTTCATCTCTGAGCCACTGCAACCGTCGTGTCCACGAACTGGGTTAGGGGTACAGTTTGCAGCACCATTGCAGACCCGTTGACCCGTAGAACTTGAGCCGGCTCAACCGCCACCCAAAACTCCCATCGTTTACCGCCCTTTTAATAACCTTCGGGCTCCCAATATTAGTCATGAAAACCTCATTTGTCCCTTTTTTCGGTCCCTGCAGCCAATATCTTTGGATTTTCTTGTCACATACTCCGGAACCAAAAACGTACTTTCGGTCACTACTAACCGCTGGACCACCTCCGCCTGCAAGCCCACTCATCAAAACGGTCACCCGTCGAGTTCTTGGATCGTATTTCAACAGCCTTCCAGTGAGTCAGGTGTGAACCCTGGTTGAGCCATATCTCTGCACAAACATATATAAATTCTTGTCAAATGAAACATACAGTTTATTAACTTTTAATGTATTGTTTCTAATTATTCAAAATCTTACTTTATGTTGCAACTCAAGCTAGCATCAGTCATGTAAACATTTCCTGTGTATGACTCAACGTCAAGACCCGATAAGTACTTGTAACCACTCGAAAGTTGAGTCGCTAGACCGCCATTGAATCCTACGACCAGAAGACCGAAGAAAGCGTCAGTGATATAGAGATCACTGTTTTATAGTTAAAGCTAAGAGCCACTGGTCTTCCACAAGTGGTCCTAACTCAAGATCATTTGTACCATCACATAATGCCTTGGTCATGATACAATAAAATAACATTCTACCATGTGTAATAACTAAATATGCTATTAGAATGATAAAATGTAATATGAAAACATATGACATTTTGATGCATTTAACCTGTTAGGTGAAGTGTACGCGAAATCAACGAATCCAGCAGCGGGTCCTTTCCATTTAGGATCCTACGTCTGCGACTGTCACGTATGGGCCTTCACCAGCGCGGTCGAAGGCAGCTGATTCGGGTCCAGTGACGTTTGGCGGCAATGCGAGTTTGTTAAAAGTTGTGTAATCACTAGAGAACACACTTCCAATAAGGGAGAAGGAAACAATGAGATTGAGTGCTAAAGGCTGCTTGTTTTCTGGTTTATGGTGTTGGATGTAAACAGTAAACACTGGTTTATTTCTTTGTAAATTGCAATGTATCTTGCAGTATACATGGTGTCTTATATAGTAATTGAAATACACACACTTACGTACACTTTACACACCTAGTATATAATATGTATGTAGAAACAACTTGTGATAGTTGATATTTGCTTCTCCTTCTTTGGGATAAAGATAGTTGCTTAAGGTTGTTGGAAAGGAAGCATGCCGACTTCTCTCTTTATTTATATAATTATGTGTATGTGTCAGATTTGTTTTAGAACGGTAAGCTCAAACACTCTTAACCTACTCCTTAGTCTACACTAATATTGCAAGCTTACGGATGAATATCTTTATTACACAATATCTTTACACCTTGATACTTGTATACTGATAATTTATATATACTATTATTTAGTTAAATGGCATATACTTAGAATGTTTAGACCAAATAATAACATAAGTATTATAAATTTTTGAAATAATATTAATATTCAACCTATTATTATTAAAAAGTTACATTGTACAAGTGAGATGATAATAATTAATAAACGGGGAGGGTTATTATGAGAAAATCACTAGTTATGAGAAAACTAAAAACAATCATGAGTTACGTGCATACAACAACGAATTACATATGTAAACTATGGGCTAAGTGCATGTAATATATACAAGTTTTTACGAGTTACATATGTAAATGTTTCATCATCATCTCAGTTCCTTCATAAATATATATTAACCAATTCAACAGTTAAAATCATAGGGTTGAATGTTTATTAAATACACTTTTCAATTATTTTTTTTATTATGTGACTGATTAGAGTGTTTTCGTGTTCTCTCATATTTTCGTGATATTCTCATGATCCTAAGTGATATTTATTTTTAATACCAGACAAATTTTATTTGTATTTTTATTTTCTATATTTTTAATTAATACGTTTTTAACTAGTATGGTGTGTGTTTATATATAAATAGATTTTTTGAAGTTGCTGAAAACTAATCTAGTATGATTGATTAAATAATTACATAAAGTGTCAATTATAGAGAAGACCATGCAATCACTAATTAACGTACAGCCAAGGCATTATAGCCCAGCAGGATATTGTGGTGGGGATAAGACTTAGGGCCCTATTAGGTCATGGGTTCGAATCTCATAAAGGGGGTTTTCTCATAATTATGAGTTTCCTCCTGAATGTGACTTGGTGGTGGAATATGATCGTGTGGTAACACTGGTGGCGACGATGATACTCCAGTGATCCGTGAGTGATGAGTCCAATTTAGCCGCGTTCAAAAAAAAAAAAAAAAAACTAATTAACGTACAACTCTTGTAAATCAATTACCAAAAGTTCTTTTAACACAAGATGACGTATAATTCAATCAGAATGTTTGTTCTCTATCTTCATTTTTACTTGATCTATTAACTTGCACTTGCATGATAAGCATGCTAAGCTTATTCAATTTGTACGCTATATATTTTTAACATACTGCTAGAATAAATATATAAACCTTACTATTAATATCGTCAAACGTTAAACATATGGTAAGGGTCGGGTCATGGTAATCCTATTTCGAGTAAGGGGCTGTTGTGTTCAGTCTCTAATGGTTTCGATGTCTGATGGTTCAACGCTTAATGATTCAGACTGTTTGTTTCGCAAGCAAATGTCTGAATGGTTCAGATATTTACCTCTGAATGGTAAGCATTATACTGAGTCTGAATGATTCAGACATATTATCTGAATTGGTCAGACATTTGCATTTGAATAGTTAAGCGATATACTAGCTCTTAATAGTTCAGACCCCCTAATAGTTCAGACCTCTTATTGGTTCAGCACTTAATCGTTGAAATTGCCGATCAGCCAGTGGTGAAGCTCCCCTTAAGATCAGGAGTTTGAGCCATGGAGGGTGGTTTAAAGTGTAAATTGTATGTGTTAGAATTAGAAGCGGTTATATTGATGTGTAAGTTGTCGTTCTAGAAAACTAAATATACAGAGTTAACACCTCCATGAGATAAATAAATAAATAAACGTATACAGGCTTTGGAGGTGATTAAATCAGAAAGTTCTTTTAACACAATGACGTATAATTCAATCAGAATGTTTGTTCTCTATCTTCATTTTTACTTATCTATAACTTGCACTTGCATGATCATAAGCATGCTAATGTTATTCAATTTGTTCGCTATATATTTTAACATACTGCTAGAATAAATATATAAAACCTTTACTAGTAATATCGTCAAACATTAAACATTATGGTAAGGTCGGGTCTAATGGTAATCCTATTTCGAGTAGGGGCTGTTTGTTCAGCCTCTTAATGGTTTCGATGTCTAATGGTTCAACGCTTAAGGGTTCAGACTGTTTGTTTCGCAAGCAAATGTCTGAATGGTTCAGATATTTACCTCTGAATGGTTAAGCATTATACTGAGTCTGAATGATTCAGACATATTATCTGAATTGGTCAGACATTTGCATTGTGAATAGTTAAGCGATATACTAGCTCTTAATAGTTCAGACCCCCTAATAGTTCAGACCTCTTATTGTTCAGCACTTAATCGTTTAGAAATTGCCGAACAGCCAGTGGTGAAGCTCCCTTAAGATCAGGATTTGAGCCATGGATGGGTTGTGTAAATTAGTTTAAGTGTAGAATTAGAAGCGGTTATATTGATGTGGTAAGTTACGTTCTAGAAAATAAATATACAGGGTTAACACCTCCATGAGCATAAATAAATAAACGTATACAGGCTTTGGAGGTGATTAAATCAGGAGAATTAGCTTAAATAGGGATGACAATAACATGAGTATACTAATAGAATGAGTATACTAATAGAATAATGAGTGTCATTTAACCTTCTCTTTATATTTTTATTAACTTCATATGAAGATAACAAAAACACATGAGACCTACATAAAATGAAATAAGCTAATCATTTTGCAGTGATGTTCATTCTTCTTGATCTTCCCTTTTTCGAGCAGATAGATCCTCTCGGCATCGGGTACAGCTTTGGGATGGTTTCAAGCTTCAAATTCAGCTCTTCAATCTTCTCAACAAGCTTATCATTAGTAAACAACCCGAGCATAACCTTTGAATCGTCTGCCAGCTTTCGGCTAGCGGTAGAATGATGATCACGCCGACCCGAGTGTACCCATGCTATGGCCACAACCGCCCAGAAGGTGAAGTAACCTTTGCTAAAGTCCCCTAAATTCACAAGATAAGCAACTGTCACATGATAACTGTAGCATGCTAACATAGACAAACGTGTCAAACGGGTCAAATGGTCAAAGGGCTGAACGGGTTAAGTGGTCGAGAATCTTGTGACGGGTATTCAAAATTTCAAATACTTGCATCTTGAATCGTTCTAGACAAACCAACTTGTATGGCCGACCCAATCGGGGTCGGACAATATAGTCTGACCCAACCAGTTTTGATGTGTACTTTAATTATAAAATTTTGACCTGTGACCTAACCCGTTTATTTTGCCACGGCTACAAAGTAACACATAGAATGTAACCGGACGATGATCTTACTCGCTGGGAGCGAAAAAAGAGGCCATAATACGACGATCACGAAGGTAAAACCGCGCGCCCCATTTGATGATCCATTTCTTGGCATTGATTAGCTTCTTCCTTAAACTCATCAACTGCAAGTTCCCTCTTCTCCTTCTCAACAACTGTTATCTGTTTAGTAGTTTCCCAATCATAGTTTTGAGGTCTCAAGAAGCTGCAAATAGCGTGAACTGCACCACCGGTTAGGATCGAGACTAGATTCCCAGCGAGCATAGGCGCGTTTCTTCCTGTTGTGTCTAGTTACCCGACCATATTCCACGCTAGTAACCGATAACCAAGTTATGATCCCGAGGACACACCGACTATGGTGCCTAGAATGGCTCCAATGCATTGGCTTTTCGCCATAGGAGCATGAAGGCGATTGGGATAACAGCTGACCCGATGAACACGCCCATGGCTAAGTACATCCAACCGAGGGACACCCCGGCTTTGTTAGTATGACTGCTAGAATTCCCATGAAACATCCGAATGATAACACGACTAGTCGAGAAACTCTCAGATTGTTTCCCCGTGGCATCCGATTGATGTATGTACGGTAGATGTCATATGGCAGAGTGATGATACTGCGATTAACTCGGAAGAACCAGCAGATGTTACAGCCCTGATGCAAAAGTAATGAACAAGTCAGTACAAGTTTGCGGGTCAGGAATTCTATGTAAGGATTCAGGGTTGGGTTCAGGATTTAGGTCGCCAGATGTTTTTTTAGGGGCCTATTTGACCATTAAAGATAAAACATAACCCAAATCGACTCATTTATAAAAAACGATAAAAACTGTCTATCTGGTTTTCTTGATCAAGATCATAACTTGTAAGTTGTAACTCACATGAAAAGCATAGTGAGAAGGAGAACTGCACCCCCTTTTCCCATCAAAGCCATAGCCGTAGCCGGAGGAACAAGCCCGTGCTCGCTTCACTTGCAGTTAATGGGAGTTCAAGGGCTAGAGCTCCTAACCCAAGTGATGTAGCCAACGAGAATGGCACAGCGAACCACACGAGCCGCCTAACAAGTACCCTTTATGGGTCGACGAGGGTCTAGCCGCAATGGCACTGACCCAGTATCCCTAAAGATAAAAACAAGCATTATAAGCAACACATAGTCAGGTGTGGTCTAGATTATATTATGTAAGTACACTTACGTGTCGACGAAAACGTACCGAAGTTACCAACAATGTTTGATTATACCGAAAACGAGCCCACCCGAGCTCAACATGGTTAGATAAGATCCTTTGTAGTTTCCCGAAACCGGGCCACAAGCTTGCCCGTCGTGGGACATAGGTTCTTGACACATTCTCGATTGGCTCGAGACTTCAACAAGCCGTCTATAGACAGCACTCGGCTACCAAGCTCACTACTAGCCGTGTACACTAAGAACACGAAGATCACTAGCACCGCGTGCACTGATAAACAAACCAAAACAGCATGAGATATAATAGGTTTGATTATAAAGTCAACCAATGGAATGCATGCAAGATTACCTATACAGAATGTATATACTAGCCAAAAAGTGGCCTTTAATCCTCCAGCAAGTGTGTATACGATAACGCCTAGCGGTATTAGAAAACTGGCGGCGTAAATGTTGACTCCGGTGAGTGCATTGACCACCGCGGAGCCGCCAAGAAGCAGCATTGCTGTTACTATGATGTTTGTCATGAAACAGAATGCCAAAACACGAGATGTGCAGCCGTCCCCCATCTGACAAAGATACAGTGTTTTCAGAACCAGACTGGACAAGTATAGCAATGTAAACTATATGTACCGGGCTTTAACGATTTCGCAAACAGTGTGAGCATGAGGAGCCTTTCTTTTGATCTCTATGGCCATTACACCAAACAAGATTACCTGTTTATGCAAAGGTACAAGTGTTTATGCATAGAGTACAAGTTACAAAGCATGAGAATGGAGCTAGAAGGGTGTGGTGTGGTGAGTCTAGAACCTGGATGGTGGCACCACTGGCGTACCAGAATGGACCACTGACTCCATACTGCCAGGCTACATTTGAACTTTGTAGTATGGTTGCAGCCCAAGTCCACTATGAAGACAATTTTAAGATCATACAATGATTAAGAGCGAGCCCAAATCTATGAAAAAATATGCATTCGACCTGGAACCGGACTTTCGAAGGCGGGTCCGCTTAGGACCGAGCCTATATATGACCCAGACCGGTACTCACCCGTGTGTTGGTAAGTTGTTTGGTTTGTTTTCATTTTATATTATGTTCTTGATTTCACGGATCATGTTAATTTTGTCAGGCCCTTAATGTTTGAGTTAATTTTGGTCGGGTCAAAACAAAGTAACCTCGTTAACCAAAGCAATTTGTGTTGGAATCAATCTTTAGATGTTTTCATAACGGGATTAGTCATTAACAGAATGTTTTACCAATCAACTAGCTTGACAATCGGACCGATTTTAAAAAAAATTAAATCGTAAATTATTTAAAAGTTAAAAATATGCATAAATAATCCAAGAAAAAATATGAAAAACTTCAAATTATAAACCAAAATATAGTAAGAGAAAAAATAAAAGTAAGAAAAAATCTAATTTTAAAGTTAAAAAACAGTAAATAAAATAACAAATTTGAAGATTAAATAGAAAAAATATAGAACATAGTAAACAAATTGAAATCTAATTCGATCATCCAATGAAATAAAGTAAAAGAAAAATAAAATCCGATACAATCGATCCAGTTCATCAGTTCAACACTTCAACCAGTAGGACTGATAACCAACTAATTCACATAGATACGTCTCACATTGACTTAACAAGGTCAGTTATGTACCGGTTCACGGTGCAACCAACCAGTCCAGTTTTAAAAACATAACTTTTTTAACTAAAATCATTAAAAAAAACCCACTTGCAATAGAAACTTTCTAAATCACAGCAATCAAAAGTTCAAAACAAACCACACTGGTCCTATTTGATTTTGTCATGTTCGAAGCCTTTTCCATAGGGATCGGAAAAGTCAACGCAACCGAGTCAACTCAATTTTCCGATCACAAACAAACGGAACCACCATAAAACCGTTACCTGAGACACAATAACACTCGCAATTAACCCCGTTTTAACGTTCCTTCCGGCGGTGTTAAACCACTCCGACGTATGTCTACCTCCCACATACCTTTTCTCCAACCAAACCTACAATAATAATATTAAAAGATTTTTATAACAACTTTGAGTGAAACTTGAACTCAAAACCTTCAAACCCTCATGGTTGTAATAATAATAATAACTCGGAGCTAACAGAATAAAAATTGAATATTAATAATCCAAACGATATCACTTTGACTAAAATTATCCAAACTTTCATATTTGTTGCTAAGGCCTGAATACGATCTTAATAGTATGGTTATCATTGATTCACACTTGATTTTCCATTAAATTTTCACTCTTCACTCTGTATGTTTCTTTTTTTATTCACGATCATTATCATGACTAAAATCAAGTGAAAATCAAATGTAAATCAATAAATAAGATTGCTTGAAACAAAATAAATATTATTATTGGTCAAACTGATAGTATAATTATTGTGTATTTGTGTACCAGGAAGGAGGTGAAGAAGGCGAAGAAGGCTCCGAACCCGAGGATTACGGAGTACCCGACGCCTTGATTGAGGACGGCTTTTCCGGCGAAGAAGCTGGTCTGTCGCCGGCAACCGTCGCCGGAGATTTGGTAGTAGTCGCCGGAGAAATCGAAGGGGGGGCAAGTGGCCATATGTGTGTGGGTGTATGTGAATGGTGATGGTGAGTTATAGTGACGGAAATGATGGTAATTGTGACGGTAGGAACAACAGAGTCAAACAAGAGAGATGAGTTAAGTTGTAATAATATTTTGATTATTGGAGCGAGAAGGATAGAATACATAGTGGCTTGGTGATTCCAAAGTGGGTCCCGGTGGAATCAAAACCAGAATATCTTGTGTATTTTTTAGCATTTTAATACTAAAATATAAAAAATTCGTTGAACCACGATAATTCATACTATTGATTTGACAGTTAACATTTTTAAGTTATCATTTTTAACTTTTACCTTTATTATAAAAAACAGTCACAGTAATATAATTATCAAACATTTACATGTGATTAGCATTTAGCACGTCATTTTGTTTACAATAATGATTATGAATAAAATAAAGAAACATACAAGCTAAATAAACCTAAAATAAATATAAATCGATCATAAATTTTGATAATTATATTACTGGGATGTTGTTGATAATAAAACTGAAAGTTGAAAGCGTTACATGTCAAATGAATAGTATAGATTATTATGAATCAATTAATAATAGTTTGAATTATTAAAATCAAATTTGGCAAAAGAAACATAATATGTTTGCAAAATATAAACATTTGCACGATGTTAGAACGAACACCTTAATAACCGGCTTGTGTGCCCGATAACATAACTTAGAGTGGCTCATCCGTCATAAAACCATGGGGTGGACTTGGAAAATGTGAACACCATAATGTCTTAGAAGGTCATGTAGAAAAGAGTCATGGCCTCATGGATAAAGGGCACAAAGGGCTATTTTGCCCTAAGGAGGATTTGTTGTCGCTTTTCACGGGCCTGTCCTATTTAACATCAATTGGCATGCCCCTTGAAATTCTACTCATCGACCAATCGTCGTGTGACAAGTCACCCTTAAGCGAGGTCCCTTGAATGTACTTTCTCGACGAGGCGTGAAAGCACATAAGTAAATGCTCACATTCAATGAAAGAGAAAGAAGACATTGACTCTAAAAGTTTAAATATTTACATGATTTCAACTATACTAAAAAAATATAAATAACAACCGGACTAAAGGGCTTGAAAAGGTATGATACTACTGGTCTACATGATGACATGGCAAGGCACACGGAAACAATAATGTGTTCCCATTAATAGAAAATAAGATGTCAACGTTAGTTAGTTATCTTTAATTTGAAATATATCTTTTGTAATTGTATAGATACTCGTGAGCTCACATCAAATGAGGTATGTTGCTACATAGACATAAGTAGAATTTGATAGAGTGTGTTATATAATTAACCTAAAGAAAAATTTGTGAAATCTCAGACAATCATAATGTCAAAATACAACTTTAGGACAATCCGAACTTTTTATCCAATTAATTAATAACAACCGAAAAACTCATATTGCTAACACATATATAGGTCCCTTTTGTATGGATTTCGCTTATAATAACACTAATGATAAAGTTGACGGAACTTATACAAAGTTTTTTTTTTCTTTCTAATTAGTTCGATAACCTAATTATAACTTTTAAAAAATTTGTAGCATCCACACATTTTTCAAGATACATAAGTTGGTCACGTTGACAAAAGTTTATATGGATACCGAGGGACTCTAAGCTGTCATATTTGTCATTTACTCATTGGTAAATGATAGAAAGTCATCCTAGACTTTTAGGAGACGTTTAAAATCTACATATATCATGTTACTTTAGTCATTGAACTAGCGACCCTGTAGGTTCACCTGTGTTTTATTACAAACTAGTAATCTATGCCCGCGCTTCGCGGCGGGTCTTATTTATTTCCAAAATGTGTTTCCTTTGATTCTTTTAAGTATCATACATTTTAAGGACATCAGTTTCGGTATATATATAAATGCACACACATATTGTTTACTTTCCAAGTTGCGGCGTGAAAAAGTGACCTTAGATGATTGTACAATTTGTGAACTTACATACTGAGTGCCAATATGATCCCTGGTAGAAGCCTTTTGCGAAATGGATGCAATATTACCTGGCTAGTTTAAACTGCCGATGTTCAGTAAGTGTAGAAAAAGTTGTAGAGCTTTGGATGGTTTTTTTTTTTTTTTTTTTTTTTTTTTTTTTTTTTTTGCAAATGGGTCGTACTCAGTTTCTATGAAAAGAGTAAAATATAATTTCTAGAAAAACGTAATGAGAATATATCTGCTAACAACTTTGTTCTTATAACCCAAAACTGATTTGGAGCAACATTAATAATAATCTTTGGTCACACCGTCATCTATGAGTAATTTCTAATGACATCTAAGTAATCAAACTAAACGGTGTTGAAAGTATTATAATTAACGCTATTGTGACCGGTGTTTCCAGGATTCTTGTAAAAGTTAGACCTTGATTGTAGTTTTTTTTGTTGTTCTAATAATCAAACGTAAAATTTTAAAGTATGAACCTTGGAGCTTTTGAGATGCTTTCATAAATACTGCTTCATATTATATTTATTTAAAACTTTCTAAAATAAAATTCCTCCATGCATGATGATACATATTGAAAGGTTTGTTAGAACACAAAATGCAAGTTTAACCCATTAAACTTTCTGAAAACGCAACAGAATAATTACTTTATAAACTTGATTATAAAGCTAAAAAACATGTTCTTAAGTGACCATATTTATGTATGAAACCAACCCATATATCAAAGGATCATTTTTATATGAATAAGCATGCTATGTATGCATAAATCAACATCATATAATAGCCACAAAGGGCTGCCATAATCTACCTTACTGCAGCTCAAAAACCGCGGATGAAAAGGAATG